>OMNM01025681.1:1479-21629 GCA_900302745.1 Parablennius parvicornis | reverse complement strand
AAACCCCCTGCCTAAAAATGGGTCTTTACCAAAAAATTCAATCATTTTCCCCCACAGGCATCTCAATATCTGTGCCAGAGGAAAATGAGTTGTCATTTATCAGTGTGCAATCAGGCTGACATTCCCGCCAGTACAGAGAAACAAGAACACACACACAATAGTGTTTTCATGCTTTTCATGGACGTTACGTTGAATTACATCATTTGCTCCAGATCTATTCGAAACTCAGCCATACCCACTACCCAAAGCTGGAGTGATTTTCCTTGTGGGGACTTATCTTTTGTCTCTGTAAGTCAAAATAATAGCAACACCTGAAGAGATGCAGGTCTTAAAAACGAAAGAAAAAAAAGACCACATCCACTGGATAGTGGATATATTAAAAAAAAAATTATATATATTTTTTTAAGTTCCAAGCATCACTCATAACTGCATTCATGATTTTGACTTCCACAACTAATCAAACTGGCTGATTTCATGAGTAATAGTTCAGCTGTGAACTCTGTGCCCTTTTTTATTATGAGAGAAGTATGGAGGATCTGCAGATTTTTAACAAATTCAAAAGCCATTTCAATTCTATGCAACTAAATCTCTGTGAGCAATTAAATACCTGAGCATGATCCTGCCCGAACTTGCTGCAGCACCCAGCTGAGGAGCCAGCCGAATCTTTTATGGTGGCACGCTGATCTGATCCACACTTCACCCCTCCCCGCGATGCATTTTTGACAGACACTGTATAACCGCGGGTTTGCGTCATCGTTGTAGCTGGAAATTTAATCAGCATGGCCTTTGACCTGCAATGTTAACAGAATATTCTGAACACGAAGGACCGCTTGCCAACGATCCCATCTGTTTGAGCAGGCGAGATGGCAGCAATGTTTTTCAGTAATTTTTTTTCAGCTACAGTAGCATCGCAGCTGATTCAAGATTTTAAATATGATAGAGAAGGTGAACAACAACCCTGCAGATGACAGAGTTGGTGCAACAAAGTGAGATTGGAGATAGAAGTGACTTGTGGTTTGAAAATAATCTACAGCCGTGCACGAGGAGAAAGTCCACAGAGCTAAAAGATCGGAAAACTGAAGAACAGGCTCACAACGGAGAAACCTGAAACTCCCCTTACTTCACACTTACCATAAATTATTAACACAAGCACTGAACAAATGAGTTGAGCACACAGGGAGTGGGGAGATGATTTTCCCAGTGTGACTTCCCCCAAGATAACCTCTAAAATCAGACTCGCTCCAGGAGGCCACGAGTGACAAAAAAAAAAAAATCATGAACGCTCGGGATCATAAATATGTCACCATTGATTCAAAGACTTCTCAAGCCGAATGCTCTATTTACAAACCCTTTGCTAAATCCGCTAGTGTATTCACCATGAGCAATCTTTTGGAACTAATTAAAGATGCCAAACTTAAAGGGCATCTTGTGAACTCTAAATGGCACCAGAAAGTTGTTAATGAGGGTGTGAAGTCCAGAAAGGGACCTACAGAATATGGTCAGAGTTTCAGAGACAAGAGTCTGCAGGAAAAACCTTCAACCACATGACTTTTACACAGATTTGAAATACAAATATTCACAAGAGACAACTTGGTGTCAAAATGATACAATCAATAGCCTGTTTACCTTTTGTGTTCAGTTTTTCTACAAACCACAAACATTTTAATTGAAAATTACTTTTTTTTTTAAATGAAAGCCTTCCTGTTATTTTCTTTTTCACAATAGTAAAATCGATTGTTGTTGCTTTTTTTTATCTGTGCTGCTGTGATTTGTGTATATTTGGTCTATTTAAAATTGTATTATAGAGTGCCATTTGTGACAAAAACAACAATAGGAATAAATGTATCATTTCTGAGAAGAAATCCTGAAAAAAAAACAAGTTTATTTTATCCGAACAAGCTTCTTTTCTAGCGTATGTGCACAGTGTGTGTTTAAAGTCAATTGAGAGTTTCGCTGCTGATGTATGAGAGTTGGCAGCCTCACTTAAGATATATTTTTTTAACTATTTACTGTTTTTAGTTCAGAATTTTCACATTCCTTCCTGTGTTTAATATATTTGCTGTACACTACTTTGAATGACTGTCTTCACTAAATTCATTTAATTTTTTTGCTGAATAAACTTTATAAGTAGAGACATATCTCCAATTAGTGAAACCATTAACTACCTGATGACCATGAATGCACCATGAATCCAACCTTGTCATGTTAAGGTGCAGCTTTTCTACCTTTTGGTTCCCAGGTATTGTAATTGTGTATAAAATGTGTTAAATATGAGCAGATTTGTTCTCTCTTTGTCAATTTCACGCCTCTTTTGCCAATTTATACATGACTGATGTGCCACATGGGAAGATTACAGAGCTGATATCTTCATTTTGTGGTTAGGAAACACATATTGTGATACGGACGACTGTTTGTAAATTGACTTGACTACGATGACAAAGACAATATTATGAGTCTTATGTTATAGTGATGCCATTTCTGGAATTTTACTGTAATAATATATCAAACTTAAACACACTTCATTCATTATATGCCTTTACTCATTTGTCACTACCTGTAAATCCCTTTATTTCTTACCAGATATTTATCAAAATTACTTTGTTATTGAGTGTCATGATTAATCTAAACTGGGTAATGGCATCCAACTCATTCACATTTGTTTTATTACCAACTATAGAATGTTAAATTGTGACTTGGGAGATTTTAATTGATTCATTTAAAAAGTAATCAGTAATGGGATCAATCGATAAAGAAAAGGTCTGGGTGTTAAAGTCACCAATCTTAATACAGGAGCTGATGGGACATGGCTGCCAGATCACTACGCCACAGGGAAATAATAAATAATGCCAAACCTGCAAGAAGCAGTGTCGCATTAATATGAATGTTCCTTTTTTGTCGCGGTGCCACCTCCACCGCTGTCAGCTCGGTTTGCCTGTAGCAGCCTGCGCCCAACATCCGCCCTCTGTTTGTTTTGATTCTGGCTTTTCTGCTCTGTTAGCTCCTTTAGCTCCGTTAGCATTGCGAGTTCACTCGTGTGTCGCTGTTTGCTGCTAAAATAAGTTTGTCCCCTGGCCAACAGACCTCTGTGCGTGTGATAGCGATGCTCTTGCAGGAGCTGTTCCAGAACAAAACAAAGGAGAAAAAAAAAAGACAAGTCCATGCTGCTGGGAGGAATACAAAACACAGATGAGCACCAGCGAGCACTTTCTTCTCACAGTAAATTATTTCATTATCACTCGTGAATTTAACATTGTAGCTTCAATGCTACTAATAGATGCCAACAGGGCCATAATGTCTCATTAAAGTATCATTTTCTTTTTAGTATGAATGAAAATGAATTTTTAGTGAGGAGAGTTGGCACACACTATCATTAACTGGTTAATAACCCACTATATTCCAGACAGATTATTGCTCAGTTAATTAAAGATCATCTAAAATATGATCCAGTCCTTTCATTTGTAGAAAGATTTATTAGACTTATTTTATTTATTGATTTTGCTTTAGAGTCATCACAAAATGTGCATTGCATGACTGCTGCTAGTTCTCTGTTCAAAATAACTTGTAGTAAATATCAAAATATCTGGCAGTTACTCAAGATTATTGTGTTTTTGATTGTACTGAGAAGCTTGTATTACAAATGTGTGATCCACTTGTGAATTTCGTCCTGTTGGCCACTGTAATGCCTTGTTTTAAAAGCTCGATTTCATCATTTTTGGAAGTCTTCTTTTTTAAGAGATCGTAAGCTGTCCAGGATTTTAGCACTTTATCACTCAAATCCAGTACAGTACCTCATTAAAATTACGACTTTTTTTTTTACGATTTCTTATTCGTAATTATTCATTATAGCAACACTTGAACACACTTTTGAATACAGTTTGAATATCATCTTCTAAGTGTAATTTATGGATGTGTCTGATTATAACACACTGAGGGGTCAAAGTGAAACTGTCGATATAACTAAAAGAGCTTCCTCCAGACATAATGAAGGCATAACTAATGCTAAATCTACAAGGGTTTTCTTTAACCTTATTCCTCTATGGTGATAATTGAGAGAAAGCATAGCACAGTAATGCTGAATAATCAGACTAACAGGAGATTAGATTTTATGCATATTCATGCTGAAATATCTTCCTGAGGAAAAAACCCTCAGGGCCTTACTTATCTTCAGAGGTGGGGAGCCTGTTTTTCTCCGCCTTCACATAACAGAATCTGCTTCCTCTGAATGTTAAAAAAATATCATCACAGGCTCTGCTTTAGTGTCCTAAATTGGCCAGCAGTCTACAATGACATGCTTACTGTACGCTCGCAGCCACCTTCACGTGCACAAAGAAGGGAGAGGCCGGAGCAGATGTTGAAGGCAGCCTGATGGGTTTCATTCACTCCAGTCAGCATATAGTCGCCGCTTGTAAAGACTCAGTGGGCCTCAAAGGTCCCCGAGCAAAATGTGCTTAAAGCACCACACAGACACAGACACACACACGAACACGCACACACAGCTTTTGTCTGTACCCCCCTCCCCTGCTGCTGATTCTGCAGGGCTCGCCTCTTAAGCTAATGGTCATTGCAGAATTAATTGTAAGCATCCATCTCATTTTACTTGGAATACACAATGGCAATGGTCCTGACAGCCTCACACACACTCAAATGCACACACAGTTTGCACTCTGTACCCCCTGGAGATGGGTGTGCTTTTCATTTACTTTCTCCAAACTTTTTCCTTAGGCCTCACTCGCTTTTTCAATTCCGAACCTGGTTAAAAAAAAAAAAACTAAAAAACAAAAGCAGGCCTAGAGAAGCTTTAGGTTTCTCCATATAGAGTGAATGCAGCACACTGGCAACTGTTAGAGTAATTTCCAGATCGAATTTTAAAAAAGGCCTGTAACATCTGTGATTACTTACAAGAACAATAAACTTTTATCACAGCAAAGTTTTAATTTTGTAGTCGAATGCATCGTTTCTATGGGTTTGATGACTCAGCCCTCTCGGTCAACCTAAAGAAATAAAGCAAGGTGGCTTATGACATGACACACTTGATAAATCATCCTGGGATTGAAAATTACAGTTTTAATGGAACAGAGTACTACATACTTTTTTTATTGAACATCCACCACAGTGAAACTTTGACCTGCTGCAGTTCCTTTAACGGAGTACTCAACTTTTCTTTTGAGATTACACACACGCTCGCACTCATTCCCATCATGTGGCAACTGATCTGGCAAAAATGTGATCTTGTTTACGATCTCTCTGACTGACTGCGAGTGTTTCCTGCCTCGTGTGAAGCTCTTTTCAAAAGATCTTCAAAGACCTCAGCGATTATATCAGTATGCACGGTTTTCTGAGTGGATTCCAGCAACAACCCGCACTGTAAATTAAATGTTAAACTGTGACTTACCAGCACAGTGAACACCACCGCTTCCCTGACCTCCTGAGGATTAAATAGCTTAATGTGTAGCGCTCATCTGACCCCTGAATGTGCACTCAACACATATTTATTGCTCCTCTTCCATCACAAAAATAAAACAAATACCTCTTGAGGGCATCACGATAAAGACTTTTAGCTCAGATTCTCACACAAAAAGATTAGCTGTGGCTACTTTCCACCGAAATAATTTTAAAAGAAAATACTGCATTTGTATTCTGACGTGGCGTGTGCAACTTCCAGACACAGCTGAACTCGAGCCTCAAACGTTTTTTGAGCGTTCTGGAGGCTGAGAAGAGCGCATTTTCTTTTTTTGATGTTAGGTCGTTTTTTGGGGGGCTTTTTTTATCCTGCTCTCACTTTTAAATCAGAACACAAGCATCAAACCAGTCCGAAGGCTCACACAGTCCAAAACTAATTCATTTCTGTAGCATTGTGTATGTAAAACTTGGCAGTTTTTTTTGTATTGAGTAAAGCAAAAATAGACTTGTGTTGCTATGCCACTAGTCTTCATCTACATCTATACATCCAATCTAAAGACCAAACTTATTGGGATGGCAGTCACACAATTCAATAGGAATCCATGTGAAAGATCAATTTATTCGCCGTGTAAGGACTGAATTTATTAAACCCTTAATGCCTGAACATACTGTACTCTGTTCATAATTAAAGCTCTATTATCTCATCTGTAATTACCATAATAGTGGAAATTGCTGCATTGCCATTATCGTATGAGGTGTCATTTCTTATTTATTGAAATGTTGAATGGCTTTTAATGAAAAGTGACATGATCTTCCTGCCTGACACAAAACGGTCCTATCTCTTAGGTGCAAGTGAAACATGTTTGGCCTCGACCCTTCAGACACCGTCGTTTTTATTTCTCCCATTGTGTCCACACATCTCCCAGCAGACATCATTACCAGAGAACGGATGAGCGGGCTCCCATCTTCTGAGGGGAGGTTTAGTTAGCAGCAGGTTTCCACTCTAATGCTGAGCCAAATGAACTCGGATGGATCACTGTTTCAATACAGTTAGCACATTAAAAGTTTAATTACATCATTTGCATGACTCAGAAGCTCCCCACTCCGAACACAGGGGATAAAAGGTAGGAACCGATTGACTCATAACAGCCGCTGAGCCGGAGTGTGTTGAACGAGTGGTTTGCCAACTGGCTGTCGAAGTCCACACGAGGCTGGGAAATGACAAATTATTCAGGGGTTCTTTTTTTTGCTACAATTATCAAGAAGACAGTCAAACAAAGAAGTTAGTAAAACTTCAAGATGTTATTGCTTTTTCAGCTCTAAAAACCTCCTCTCAATAATAGGTAGATATTGTACCTCAAGTTTTTGATTTGGGGCCATTCATTTCCCATACTGCATTTTCAATTCTTTATCAAGAATTCAGATTTCTTCACTGTAAGGCACTATTAAGTCTGATAACTTCATCCACCAGCATGCCGATGACCTTTTTGTGCCCATGGAAACTCCTCACTTCATACAAAACCCTCATTTGAATTCTTCTGTTTGTGATTGATGTCTCTCATGGTATTATTTTAAGTAAATCATTCATAAGACCCATGCAAAGTGAAAGTGCAATATTTGTGCGAACACACAATTTACACATCGCTTAATCCATTATCAGATAGGATCAATTCCAGTGCCCAAAAATCCAATGGTTAATAAAGCAGTTTGAATAGGAATATATTTACTTCTGAAATCAATTCAGAATAAATGTGTTTGTGGAGACAAAACACTTTTGAAAACAGTCTTTGCTCTGCTTCAGGATGAGATGTTTACATTGACCCGTCCTGGATGTAGGGTTAGTAATAGCATGCAATATAGTGCAGGACTTGCAGTTTACAGACTTCCATGACCCAAGAAATCAATAAACAATAACTTAAGTATGTTAGCTTGCCTCACGATGTGATGGAAACAAATTGAACATCACTTGTCAACAACATGCATGAACACGGAACTCACCACTTCTAAAAATATCACATGAACTTACAGCCATAGCATCCTTAAAAATATAAAGATTTTCTTCTGATACAGATGCTACAAAAGAGCCAATACCATTTTCTGCTTCCTGTTTGTATAATCCTGTTGAGCTACTTCCTGTTTCCTGTAGATCTACTTTCTGTTTCCCACCTACCACAGGAAGTCCTACAGAAATTCAACATGTGCAAAGCAAACTTTATTCAACACAAGACACATAAATAAATGTTTTGGATTACATAAAGTGTGGAGTCATTACTGAGAGAGGTAATAGTCATGTTCATGCCTTAAGGAGAAAGACTGAGGAAAATGTAATTTAAAGTGATCCAAAATCATTTATAATAGGATTATCAATAGTTATGTTGCAAATTTCAAACAATGGCTGCTTTATTCAGTACTGAGCCCAAAACCAGGCCTTTAGTCAACATCGATTATATACCTGAGGTCTTTTTTTGAGAAAAAGCAAGCTCAGATTCTGCTACTATGTGTGAGTTTTATGGAGCCCAACATGACTCCATTATCTATTACAACTTTATTTTGAATCCTGACTCACTTGTAAATTCAATTTAAAAGCCTATATCTAATATGGAACAGCAGCAAAGACAAACATAGAATTCAGTTGACTGAGTTTGGTATTAAATGAAAGTCCACAGTGTAATTAGATTATAGTAATTACATTGAAAGTATATGAATATTAATATAAATATTCACAAGTATAAATACAATTTTAATTATAAACAATTTTAATAAATAAGCAACAAAAAAATTACAAAACAAATCAAATGGATTAGGAATGAGCTCGCATAAACAATTGACTATTTGATTGACTGGATTGATTCATTTTATGGATGTTTTTTCAAAAATGTGCAATTAGTAAATGATTTTGCTCTCTCTTTCAAGAAAACATTTGAAATCTGCCAGTTAATTGATATTTTTTTGCCAGTTGATATTATTGTGTGTTCTAATCTGTGACTGAGTATGTTCTGGGAACACTGTAAAGACAAAACCATTTCTCTGCTCCATTTGTGGTATTTTCTAGACATCATAAATGGTCTAGTGGTTGTCGTTATTAAGTAAGCCTTCCGAATCCTCTCAACAGTAACGGAACAGGAATGAAAGGCTTGGGAAAAAAATTTAATAAAGCATAACAACTTGAGAACATGTAAAAATTAGAGTTCTTTTTTCTGTTGTTTTCCTTGAGGAAACAGCTCAGATCAGCCACCACTTCATTATTAAACAGGTTCAGCAGTAGTTCAGCATGATGCCGTGGGGCCACACGCCATCACAGCTGGTTAACAGAAACATCACATCTGGGCTCCTCCACAGAAAAAGAGAAAAGAAAAACGCCCGTCACCACAGTCACTTCTGAAAGTGGACAGCCAGTTACACCCATTTCCTGTTGTTGGAGCGCACTGTGTCACCGATCGCTCTGTTCTGAAGGAGATGGTGAGGACTTCCCATCTAAAAAGTATGGAGGACACCACCGTTAAATGCAAGCTGGTTTCAAAAGTAAATTACAAACAAGGAAATATTTATTACTATTAGATGTTTTTGAGGGTTTAAAGAGGAGAGCACATACTTTCCAAAACATCCGACACTCAGGTTATAATGTCGTCTTTTGCATGAGAAGAGTTTAGCGAAACCTTTTCAACCAGAAGAGTTGTACTTTTATTTTGTATTTTTTTAACGAGAAGCTCTTAAATGTTCACAGCTCTCCAGAACAGGAGGACTTTGAGTGATAATTCAGTGAGGACACTTTGGGCTGTCTTGCTTTACTTTTGACGAGTACCGAGAAGAGTTTGAAGGACCTTTTACATTTTACAACGACACTGCCTCTGCTCTGCATCCAGCTGTCTGTGCAACCTGCCGCATTAATGCGAGAGAAATATTCAGAAGACCCTGTCACCCACACTTCTCATCCAATTAATGATCGGCAAACTGGTTGTTCTCACACACAAACAGTCATTAGTAGGCTATTGAATCAGTTTATTTGTTTGGGGTTTTTTTTTTTCACTGCCTTCACACCGACTTGTGGACGGATGAAAATTGCAATTATCTAGCTAGCCCATCATCCAACCTTGATGGAAACGGGAGAAATCTATAGAGCTCCCTAATGAGTACTGAGTACCACTGCTGCCATTTGATTAGGGACTTAATTGTGATAATAATGAACAAATACACCCGGCTCTGGCTAAAACGGTCTTGTAAGCATTCAGCTAATTAATGGCAATTTGCCCACTGATGCTCACGACGTAGAAAATCACCAGGGAGGTACATTTTCCTCTCAACCCAAGAAAA
The DNA here is from genome assembly GCA_900302745.1 of Parablennius parvicornis. Taxonomy (NCBI): domain Eukaryota; kingdom Metazoa; phylum Chordata; class Actinopteri; order Blenniiformes; family Blenniidae; genus Parablennius; species Parablennius parvicornis. The sequence continues at coordinate 11,918 of OMNM01025681.1, read as the reverse complement.
AGTTCATACCGCTTTACAGACCACGAGCTTTCCAAACAGGACAAACAGAAAGAGAAGGAGGTGTGTGTGTGTGTGTGTGTGTGTGTGTGTGTGTGTGTGTGTGTGTGTGTGTGTGGGGGGTTGCTTCAGAGGGATTGTGGGAGACAGGACTTGATGAATATTTCTCTTCCATCTCGTTTTTACTTCTATCTGAGATGCAGCTTTCTGAATCCCTGAAAGAGAAATTCACAAACACAGGACACATACATGAACAAATGCATGCTCTCCTGCGCACACACACCCACACACACATTGAAATATGAATTATTTAAGGGTTGTCAGAGCAGATCAAGTTGTTCAAGCCACTTGTTTTACACTGGATGCGTTACCTGATGCACCAGACGTAACCAGTTAGTGCCCCTCTAATATAAACCACACATTAGCATATAATGGGATGAACAGCATTTAAGAGGAACCCACAACTGTGATTTGTCTGCAGTGAGATTCAAACCAGAAAACCTCCAATCACAAATGTGACTTCAAGGCCACAACTGCTCCCTTTCAAAAATACTTTAACACCAACAACATTACAAGATATTGGAAAGCTTCTCAAGCACTTTGTCAGAATTTACCCATCTGGCTTGATATTAGCTGGAGCAATGAAACTTTTGAAAGTGCTGAGTCAGTTTCATGACCCCATAAGACCTGTAGAAAAGATTCCAAACAGAGGGAGAAAAAAATATAATACGTGTACACCCTCAACCCTACCACAACTTCAGCTCAGCCAAGCACACACACGTGAGATAAAAGGAAAACAACTCATATGGTCAGCACAAGCTTGCCCCTCAGGAATGATGCTATCTCAGTTTGTGCGTGTGTCCGTGTGTGTATGTTCACGTCACACCTTAAAGTAGGCTAGCTGATACCTGAGGGTCTCACACTGACAGACACTCATACATATATGCAAACACACACACACACACACACACACACACACACACACACACACACACACACACACACACACACACACACACACACACACACACACACAGTGAGTCACAGGAAAATGTTTCATTTCTGTCAGATCTGTCGAGTGTGTGCTTGTAGCAGGATTGAATTTGTGTCTCCATGTCCATGTTCCACAAGATATTATATGACGTCTACATGTAGTGTGCATTTCTGTATTTCTACTTTAAATTATTCTTCAACAGGTTTACATACAAACAATTTCAAGTTTTCATCTATGCTGCATCATAGACTGAATTAGTGCACTATTGTAGAATTCAGCTAAACCCATACTGTAAGCACAACTTTGTCTAGACAAACCAAACATTTGTTAGCGTGCTTCCAAGCCTCACATAATTCATCCCGACACAGAGCAGGCTGCTAAGACTCACACTAAAACCATTAAAACAATCCAGAATCTGGCACTGAACCAACCAATTACCAATCAGTTCACTCACTGGAGCCACATCAAGACATTCTTCTTAAAGTCACCAACTTCTCCTAATTAAATTGAGCACAGCAGACAGCTGCTTGTCCCCTCACTTTCCACGCTAGCTTTTTGTTGGCAGAGTGCTTGCAACACTGAATCATGCAAAATTTCACCATAACGCATCATGCTGGGAAGATTGGAGTCACAGGCATAACAAAGCACGTGTTGAAATTGCCATTAATGCTAATTTTGCTAGCATCTTGAGAGTCATGCTGGACATTGCGCAGCACGGCTGTCATACTTGCACAGTTTGACTGTCGTTATAGCCATTGTGGAAGTAAAATAGCTGTCTGGAATTTGCCGTGGGCTGTTAGTCACGCAATCGCATGAAGTCAACACAACGCAGGTGCTGTTTACACTTTATTCCCACTCAACTGATAACCAGAAGACTATATTTATGGTACCGCACACAGTGTTCATGGGCACGTGGGCAGTAAGAATCATAGAAGTGATCTCATCCATCCAAAACTCATAGTTTGAATGCATCGTCCAGTTACTTCTCACCTGGACTCACAACCTTTTTCTTCTCCCCCGGTGAAAAATCTGTAGAGGATTTAGAGATCTGGACTAACTTGATTACTACACGTAATTGCAGTTTTTAATCAAAAGTAGCCGCAGAGATTTAAAGATATCTTGGTGTGATGATGTAAGGAGGCAGCAACAAGCCAGCAGAGGGAAAAGTCGTGACTAAGAGAAATACAAGCACATCAAAATACACATAGATAGTGCACACAAACGTGCCCACGCAAATACACAACCGCGCAGGCACAAACAGAGGCAAACACATCTGCTCTAATGTGTACTGTCACAGGCACATGCATCACCAGACATGGAGGCTCACGCTGCCTTCCCAAAATGTAAAATACTTTACTTCCAGTTATTATTTCTTTTTTTTTTTTCACAGTGAGAGAGGCTAAGAGAAGAGGAGTGGGGGAGCTTAAAGAATGGAAAGAGAGCTGGTGAGAGGATCCATTGAGTGGAGCAGACTGGTTAGAAGAGCCAACATGATCAAAATGTGCAGTTTGCAACATTTCCAAAGTGCCCCTCAGCAGTGACATCTGACACCAACTTCTGAATTGTATATGCTTGTCTGGTACATTGACGTGCTTTTTCAAAAGACTTAATTACTCAGGTACTCAGGGCCACGATCGATGATAAAACAGTTAAGACAATAGTTCAGTCTTTAAGCCCAACAGATAAAGAAATAACCTGTTTTTGTCTAAATGTGAATGGAAGAGATGTATGGGAGGGTTTGTTTTATTTTATGTGAGCATCTAGCTTTGAAAAAGGAGCAGGATGTTGTGGAGTTTGGCCAAATACTTATGTAACTTTGCACACTCATTCATAGATTATTGCATTATTTGTACTAAGAGCTATCTTAAATAGCTGATGTTTAATATGTTAAAATATCACAACTACTTGCACTGTATTTTGTCGCTCAACATCAATATTTATGCAATTATTTAAAAAGGGTACAAGGAGCAGTAACGAATCATACATTTTTTGCAATTCCATGTTAAAAAAAATGCATTTTCATTGTATATCCTAATTATTCACCAAGTTCTGCACCTTCTGTGTATTATTTAAATATGCAACCTTCACACAAATCTAATAGCAATGCCGCTCAGATATTTCAAGGGTTATTACCTTAAAAATTTTAACATTTGCTAAAAAATTTATGGATCCCACATTGTGAGTCAGATGGGTCCACTCTGTTTTAAATATGGATCTTATTTTGTGATTATTACATTTATTTCATCCAATTGGGGTCCAGGCATCCCCAAAAAGCTGAGAGTAAAAGAAATGCCCCTTTCTACATTGGATAGAGTCAACTCAGGTGATTTAGACATGATGCGCCACTTGGGTGCATCCCTCAGGTGGTCGCCCACCCAAAACACATAAGAGGGATTATAGAGTATACTGTATCTAATAGGGTTTGGGAATACCTCACATCACAGAGGGAGGAGCTCAAGGAAATGACTTGCAAAAGAGGCATTTGGTACATGTGGATCATTCAAAAGGTTTATGTTGGATCTCTGGCTTGAGTGTACTTGAGCACAACACAGATCCAAAATTGTTCGTGATGGTCCAGACAACTCCTTGTACGGTGTCTCAGGCACCATTAATTTGAAAGTGAGAACACTCGGTGAAAGCAGCCATTCACCTTTTGTCTTTTCATTAGCCTTCTGCTGCCACAGCTTGTCATACAATACTTGATTTCTGAAGTAGGACTTTTATATGGGTAACACTTCCCGGCTCCATTAGATAGTCTTGTGCACAAATCCATTATTTAAGTCAAACTAGCAGACTGCTAAATGTACTTAAGAGTCCTTAGCTCCTTTGCACCCATAAAGAAAAGCCTGTAGCTCTGGAGCTGAACAGCATAATCCAACAATAATGAAGACTCCTAATTAGCTTTGCTGTGTGTGCGCGCGTGTTCGTGTGTGTTGATGTGAGCTCGTCAAGAGGCGGGTGGTATGATTCCAGTTGTCGGGGGGTAAGTGAGTGTGAATCAACCCTGCTGACATCAAATACGCTCACACACAATGAGTCGCACATACACACAGGCACACACACACACACACCATAGCCCAAGTTAAGCTGTACATGCCACTCATCGCACCAGTCATTGTTCTCAGCGCCACGAGCCATACTGAGAGCAGAAAAGAAAGATGTACGTGTTTGTGTGTGAGCGTGACTGTGTGTGCAAGACCTAAAGAGTGAAGATACCTGAAAGGTTGTAAAGCAACATCTCAACCATATTCACTAATTTAGGCCGCTTTCATATTTTTGTACACTTGTCAACCTTTGTGAGACTGTGATGACACGTTAGTGCATTTATGTAGGTGTGTGTCGGGATCTGTTTGCTGAGTCATCCGGCACATCAATCTCTTTGGAGAACAGCTGCTGTAACCTTGAGTAAACTTTATTGGCTCACAGCACCATATAAAAGCATGCAAAGATCCAACGACATGTGACGGATGAATGAACTCTATGTGTTACACTTGAATGTGGCCTCAGTTGGAACAGAGGTAAGTGAGCATATGGACATGCTGATGTATCTGCATGGATGCAAACTCATGCCACGTTGTGCTCTCTCATAACATAGCTGAGCGGAAGCAAAGGCGGCTTGAGAAAAAAAAAAAAAAAAAGCCATGTATACTCTCTCCATGCAGACAGATAAGTGATAAATGCAGGTGCAGCGGTGATATTACATGCACACATGTGGAAGTTGATCTGTTAAAAGGGTGCATCAAAGATGTGCAAAGTAACATTTAATTCAGCACATAGGCCTTCATGCATATGGAAGATCTGGTTTGTGCTCCAGTTCCTGCAAAATACTGGAATGGGTTTATGCTAATAGAATAATGTATAATGTACAATGGTGATTTATTATTCAATGTGTGGGTGGTTTATGATGGCTCGTGCTTTTTTCACTTGATGCTAGTGAATCAGACCCAAGTGTCCGACAATGAAAGACAACTATTTGAAATGTAAAGTTCCTCCCGTTTCAACTTAAAAAAAAAACCAAACAAATCAACAAAAAAAATAAATAAATTAATTTTTGACAAAGAAAATATGAAAACATTTTTCATGTTTTGGCCCTATTCCTATTATGTTGGATTACTATTTGGTTAGATTTTTCAAAAACAATTTTGTTTACAAGCTACTTTGAGGTATGATTCAATGTGATACAAAATTGGTGCAACTATGTGTCAATACAACAAAGCCAAGGAGAAAATATGACATTACCTTTGAAAACCACACAGAATTTTCCATCCGTTTCAAGATTCTTATATCTTTTTTTTTTTTAACTCAACCCCTAATGTAAATGTGTTTTCAGTCTCTGGCACTGAAGAGTTCCATTAGCGGCTCCTTGTGTTAGACATTCACATTTTTTTTTTTTTGTTTCCTTTACAAAGTTAAAAAAAAAAAACAGAGTCGACAGGCTTTGCAACATTTTGTCCAGATGATCCATCTTCTCTACTCCCTTCATCTAAGCTAGAGCCACTGGGGCTAGAGAGAATCTATCTAGCATAGGGCAAAAGGCAGGGTGCATAACTCCATTATCAGACAAACAAAGAGAGGCAAATGGACTGCACCCCAACTGTAGAATCACTTGCCTTTTCACATCAGGTCCACTCTGTCTCTTGAGTCTTTCAAGCACCAACTCAAGACACATACTGTATGTCCTTGCTGGCCTTCAACACTATTTGAGTACTGACACTGTACTATTGTGTTTTTTATACTGCTTTTACTCACTGATTATTATTATTATTATTATTTACATTTTTAAATTGTATTTTTTTAACTGAAGTATTTTGGTCAACCTTTACTGTTGTTTTAAATGTGCCATTTAACTAAGGTTGGATTGAATTGGAGAATATACATATTTTGGAGAGTGGAAGACACCTGGAGTCAAGGAAGAATGTGCAAACTTCACGCACGCAAAAAAGATCCTGTGCAGGATTGAACCCAGGTCTCCTTGTGGTGAGCAGACAGTGCAAACCACTGACCCACAAGTGCAGTTACTCAAACTTGTGGTCCTCAGAGAAGAATAACTTGCAGCTCAGCAAAAACTACGTCAGCAGTTCCTGAGCATGGAAATGTACTGCTCATTCTCATTTCCAAGGTCAAGAACAACCTCACATGCTTAAATCCATATTGATATTGTTTGCACTGATAACAGTGATGATATCACTTCATTGAATCACCTTGTAAAGTTAACTCTGCATTCAAGACATTTTGAGGGTCATTTACAGTGAATGTAACTAATTTCACAGGCATAATAAATATTTCAGGAGATAATCTTAATAGGTGTGGTAATAGTCAGTAACTTTTCTCCTCATTACTTTATACATTTTACAGCTGAGCCTCACTAAATGTTAAGAATTCTTTAAAACAAGCATACATCCATTGTCTTTTCTAAGAATAACAAATATCTTATCTGTAAAAAATGCATTATTTCACAGCTAGTGGAATTAAACATTTATAGAAATTAATTGAAAGGAACACTGTTTTCCATCAACCTAGCATGAACATATCAGCAACAAAGCAACACTCATTTGTAAATCATGCGTGAGCAATCGTTAAAAATGAATACTTAGTCATAAAGGATGAACATTTACTATCTGCTTTTATAGCATATTAGACACTGCGCCGGTGTGACTGTGGAAGTGATCACACTTAAAAGCTGCTGATTGTCCGACTGCAGGCTTGATTTGATGCAGCAATTGTCTTCCCTCTGACAAAATAATCACTGTTGAAATAAATTGAGTTGCGATTGAGGCAAGACCTTCCAATAATGATACTCTTTGCACTCAGATGACAGAAAAGAAGTAAGAACTTGTCTCAGCTGAACTCAGGTCATTTAAAATCTAGCTGAATATCATTTACCCAGTTCCTTGCAGGACAGTGTTGTTTACAGTGACAAAACACTTACAATTCGGGTTTCAGAAATAGTTCTTGGTATTACTGCAATAAAATCTGTTACCAGTGTCAGCAGAGCTGAGCTTTTGTTAAACCTTGCATTCTGTTCAGTTCAGTTCAAACTTTGTTTATCCCTTTGGGCAATTTCATCCTGAGAAACAAAAACACCAATAACTTTAGTTAAAACATTGCTGGAATTATTATTTTCTAAATATATAAAAAGGTGAACTGTGGATCATATAAAAATAATCAACCACCCAAATCTGTGAACTCTAATGAACTAAGTTCAAAACATCAGTATTTCTTTGTAGGCTGACACCATTGAGGTCTACGGATAAAAAGAGTTAACTATCAATATGAAAATGTTGAATCTGATCCTGTAATGCAACATTTATTTCAACAGAATAGTTTGATTGTATTATGTTTTCTACACAGAAGATATTGATAACAGAATTGAGTTGAGATTATTTCTAAATGACATTTTGAAATATGAATAGCAGCGACAATAGGGAATTTGTCAAAACATCATGCTGGGAAATGATTGTGTAGAAAATGCAGAACACGAGGTAAAAAAAAAAAAAAAAAGATGATTAAAAGTTAAGCAAAGTAATATTAAAGGTAAGTGGGTGTACACAGACAGAGGTGGGTGCACGGAAGAGAAAAGGATGGCGAGAGACAAAAAGAGATGATGAGACAAAGATAGAAATACATGCAGGGAGGCAGAGGAGAAGAGAGCAAGATAGAATATAACAGAACAAAATGAAAAAGAGACTCAGAAAAAGCAAGAGAGACAAAGAAAATGAGAGACAAATGAAGAGAGAGACGGAGAGGCCCTTATCAGTGTATTGCAGGAGGCATAAGATGTAACTGGGGAGTTTGCGCGCGCGCGTGTGAGTGTGTGTGTGTGTTATTGAAGTGACTTTGGTCAAGTTTAAAACTGCAAAGTCCAGTCGACAGATGGACAGGGGAAGAAAAACAGGAACATGAACTGTGTTTTGGGCTCTGGTTAATTAGAAAATTCACTACTAGCCAGTGTAAATCATACATATTCATGCATGTTCTTAAAATAAAGAATAAACAAAACCATTGACACATTGACAATGCATCAAAGTCCAAAGCAAACTTTCATTTCACCCCTGAAGTAACCAACTTGATAAAGTCAGAGGTGACATGGCTTTAAAATCAATGTCAACTGCTCTGTGAAGAATTTCCTCTTGTTGCCTATGTCAACTGCCGACACTCAATCTGTCAAACTGGAAATAAAGCCAGAGGCAGAATATTGGTATTCTAAAATTGGCTGACTTGCATGACTTCATTATTATTTCAAATCTCAGAAAACTGACAGTCTCTTCCTTCCAGAATATAAACAAATAATTCATGTCAGCTGAGAGGATAGAATAACATTACAGGGCCATTTGATCCAGATGGTGAACCTCTGTGTCTAAATCTGCATGGTAGCAACCAGTCAGGGGTGACTCAATATTATTTTGTGTATTACTTAAGTTTAGTTTTACTTAAAGTAGGATCAGCTTCTACCTCTCTGTATTGACATATCCAAACTGATATTTGCACTTTTATTTAAGAACCTATAATACATGTCTGAAGATATTTGTATCATTTCAGGCCTGGTTATTGGATTGGGAAATTACTTTAAAACATGTGACTAAAATAGTGTGAAAATGTATTTGAGGTCTACATTTAAGGGAAACAAGGTTCCAAGTCACTCAGCCCCAACTTACACATATCATTGTTCATGAATAAGATTTTTAAATCAATTTTGCGGTCATTAGAAACACAGTTTTATTGTAAATTATATAGTCGAAACAATCGCCAACATATACCAACAAGTGCCAAGATTGTCAGCACCCGTGCAAGAAATGAATCACATTTCTTATCGAGTTCAAGGGAATAAATTGAATGAATCAGCAAAAGGGTCATAGATGTCTTTGGCTCTACTGTCCGTGATGATCCATCAGAAAAGTCACTGGAACTCAGATAGCCTAGAAATGAATGCTGGCTCTTATTGAAGCTGTCTGGTTTCCCAGTACTTAGCAATTTGTTGCATACGAGCCTCTGTAGTCACACACTTGGCAGGGTGCCAATCTGACCTTGGTTCATAACCGAAAAATTAACATCAGTATTAGTTCACAAAGCGATGATAGAACGTACGCTGCTTTGATAAACTGTGTGGCTGGCCAGAGGAAAATTTTGCACAATGACACAGAAAGTATTGTCCTGTTTTTTTCTTTCAGAAATGCACTCTTGTGTGTCGTTGAGGAAAGTACCTGAGCTACAACCATACCAAGATGAAGAAGGTTCTCATCACCTCTTCCATCCATCTTCCACACAGCTTTATGCCAACTTCAGGTAGCAGTGAGATAGTCTGTTCCAGCTGGGTGAAGTATGGTTGCATGTTCAGCCTCTTCAAGCAAAAACTACAATGTCATATTATGAAAAAAACACACCTGCTTTCAATTAGTCGCAAGCAGACTGAACAATGCCTTCTACAATCAATGACCGCCATCTTAAACTGCAATAAAAACATAATCATGCCATCAACATGTTTTCATTGTTCTCTTGCTGGCAGGAAAGGACAATTAATGAGCCTTCCACATCTCCTGTAATGAATCCCCCATGTGACAGTGTGAGTTTTCAATCAGGCTTGAACTGATTTGTTAAATTCCACAAAAGTTTGCCTCTTCAGCAGCACCAATTAAGATAGATGTTTATTCAACATTTAAACTCTGAGTTCCATTTGATTTGTGTGTTTGTTATTATTTTTAAAGGATAACTGGTTTCTGGATAGCAAAGACAGATTTTCCAAACGCCACCATATCAAGACGTTTTAATGGGACTATGGATCTACCAGTTCAAAAGAGTGACAAGCCACCTCAAATCAAAGGACAGTTTTTTTTTTTAGCAGTAATCTGACTTCAGAGACCTTGATTTTGCTTTCTGAAATGATATATTCATCCACCATTGACAGTGTTGAAATGGCAGCTGTGTGCAAAACAAGAATCTACTTATGACACTGAAAGTAACGCAAAGGCAGATTCGGAGGTCGACAAAGCAAAAACATAAGCATTCAATGTCTGTATCTTTGTCTCAGTGTTCTTCCTCACCAGCGATAACCAGTCAACCTGTGTTCTTATCTGTTGTGTTTGGTGTTTGCATCTCCTGAGCGACTTCCCAGCCGTCACACAAATATAACTCTGTCTCGCCGATTTAACAACACACACGCCTCTTTGTCTGTTTCGCCTTTCTTTTTCCCACCCTCCCTACCCTCTTTGTGTCTCCCTTTTAAGTTAAACTTATCTTCTTTTCGTGGGTCCGTTTGTCTGCATCTCTCAGAGGGGTTTGAGTCTGTGTTTGTGCCGCCCGTCTGTGTGTGAGTGTCGACTCTGGTGTCTCAGTCAGGGTGGCTCTTTGAGTGTCTGTGTATGTTCAAGGAGTGGAGTGAAAACAAATCACTTCAAATCCCCAAGTCGTGTGCGTGCGTGTGTGTGTGTGTGTGTGTGTGTGTGTGTGTGTG
>OMNM01025665.1:39145-60258 GCA_900302745.1 Parablennius parvicornis | reverse complement strand
ATACTTTTGAATTTTCAGTTTAACACATCAAGCAAGAACTAATGGAGTTACAGACAATATATAAATCACAATTGTACACATTTCCAACTGAAACAGCAAATGTACAAAAGAATAATTTTGAGTGATTGACCAACCAGCAGTTTAAGAAGCCAAAATCGAGATTTGTAGTAGCAAGTCTTGAAGGGGTTGATGAGGAAGAGCACCATGAAGCCATAAAGGATGAGAGGGTTAATCTGCATGGGGAGGTAGGTGTACTCTGAATAGAGACAGGAAAGGATGCTGAGACACCACAGCACACCCAGGAAACCAGCAACCTGGAGAGAGGAGGAGGAGCAAACATCAGAAACTTGCATGAGAGGAAAACCTTTGTGACACATTAAAATCAACAAGGTAATCAGAATAATGAAGTGCACAACGATGTACTGTTTGGTCATTTTCGGGTATAAATAACACCCTGTAGAAATGAGGAGGGCATTGCCGTAAGAAATCTTATTCTGCATAGTAAGGCAGTCCTTGAATCTACATTACCCGTGTGAGCTAACAACCTAATTCAATTCCACTGCATAATTTAAAAATCCATGATGTATAAATCTGTCAAACAAAAACAACAGTTTTTCCCTCATTTCCAGAGGATACAAGGAGCAGAAACTATTGTGCCTGTCTGACCTCAAACAGGTGCTGATGTGAGAGGTTGTTTCGGGGATTGATCTCGAAGATGAGGACGTGGTTGACTCCAGCCTGCCTCCACCCATACGTGTTGATGCCCAACAGGAAGAGGAACTGGATCAATAGGAAGCCTCCTCGATAGATTCGCACCAGAGGCCACATGTTTTCATAGCGGATAAACACAGCACCTGATAAAACCACAAAGGTTTAATGAGTATGGCTCATTAGTTCTCTCCAGACCCGTCAGACATGAGACGAAAAAAAAAAGAAAATGTTTAAATTGAAACTTTCATGTGTCTTACCAGTGAGAACGGATGCGATGGCAAGAATGACAAAGAAGCCACAGTAGAGACCCACTCGAAAGGTTGTCCAGGCCAAAGCAGGCTGAACCAAGAAGACATGAAAACAGATTAAAACAGACACCAAACCATCAAACTGTCCCAGACATCGTATGTGGGGAGTGGTTTGTGAAGAAAGAATCAAGGGATGGCTCCGGGTGTTTCTTTGTCTGATGTCTTATTTTCTGTGATTCTACCTTCAAGGAATCACAATGAAGTTCAAAACTAATTTTTATTGCATGCAAATACATACATAAATAGAACTGAAAGTTAAATAGATATAATAAAGATCAGTCAACAACTGCAAGTCTAAAAGGTACCATGTTTGTAGGTGAATATACAAGGAACTAATAATGTTTTTTGATCGCTATAGATTAAAGCACATGTCAACAAAATGTATTTTATTATTCATCCATGTGTTTATTCCTCAGGAAGTTCTATATTGATACGACTTGCGACTAGGCATCAGACCTGAGATTGCATGGCGCAACTTTTACTCTTGATTCTTAAGCATTTGCAGATTTAAGTGAAAAAAAAATACAAAACAACATTTGTATGATTGTCTTTCGTTTAGTCTGCTGGTAAAGTAGCTTTAAACACTGTTAGAGGAGATATTTTTATCTCCTGCAATATAAACTATTCAGCATGTGGTGGGATGAGTTTGACCACCGTTAATCCACCATTCCCCCAGAACAATTGCCCCCCGACTATATGTAGACATTCACTCATTTTGTGACGTCTGATGAAAAACAGCACACACACAGTAGCAGTGTGGCTTCTTTCTCTCTGTTACTGGTGAGTAAATTTAGTATGCATGCATATGGCGGAAAAACTGAGAGCTCACACATCACACAATTTAAGTCAAACATGACAGTAATTAATGCTGTAATTACGGTAGCTATAGCATCGGAGGGTAAAGTGCCACTAGCCTGGATTATTTCTGAAAGATATCCTCCCTGTTCAACATGGGAAAGGCACTTATAAAATCAATACTAAAGGCTCCAATGGGTTCTTCTCTTCCTGTCTTAATCTATTTCTCAGATGACATAGCTCTCACTTTTTGTTTTATTATGTGTTCACTATTAACATAATACACAATATGTGAAAAAAATGCAAAAATGATCGATGGGAAATTAACAGGCTGATGAAGAAGCTTAACTCACAGAAAAAAAATACATAATAGAGAATATGCAGCTTTCTCACTGAGCTTGCATCCTTCTCATCCCATGAAAAGAAAATTCTGCTGGAGCTAATAAATTTGATTTGTGAGATATGAGGAATAACACAGATATCCATGTTTCCAATGGATTTCCAACGAAATCAGCTGCTCTTCTGACCTGAGCTGCCCCCAGTGGAGGAACTCTCAACCTCTTCATGGCCTTCTGACGGTCTCCTCCCTCCAGCTCAGTGGTCACCAGGGTCTAAATGGAAGAAAGTTATTTACTTAACACATTGATTTAGTTTTCCACAGCTTGGTTTTCACTATAGTGTGATTCTGTTTGTGTGAATATAAGTAGGCACCTCTGTCTCGGAGATGAGCTGTGTGATTTTCTTGCATGTGTAAAAAGGCGCCACCTCCACGTGAGCCACACGCCAGTCGGCACCGCGAGAGGTGTCCAGGATCTTGTCATGTTTCTTCAGGATCTTACGGAAGCCAGTGAAGTTCAGGTTCTGCAGAAGACATCAGAGTAACCGCAGTTCAACATCTGGACCGGAGGAATATATTGGTTGTAAACAAACAGCTGCCAAAGTGTCAAGCACAATGCGTGAGTGAGGCTTGATGAGAACCTGGTAGTTCTGGAGCAGAATGAGGCTGAGGTAGAACTCGCTGAAGGCTAACTTCAGGTCCTTGATGTTGTGGTGTTTGCAGCGCTCCTCCTGTGATAGGTGGAACATTGTTTTGCGTCTCCGCAAGCCGGGAGGAGCGTTGCTCTCACGCTGAGCATCCAGCGATGACTGCAGCTCATTCTGCAGAGTGGCAGACCTTCTCTGGGCTTCAGCCAGCTTTTCTAGAGGAACAAAGAAGATACAAGCGTGTCTAAGTGATTTCCCTTTATAGAGAGCACTCACTGAAATACGTATAAAACCTCAGAGTGCTAAGGACATTTCAATCCTTTAAAGCTTGTGCAAAACACCCAAAGATCCCATTTATGCATCATATAATATGTTGAAGCATATTATACTGACCACAATAACATGTATTTCACTATTGTTCGCTTAAAAAAGTCTGGATAAATGTCTTGCTGTATTTCTTTAAAACACTGTCTGCAGAGCAGCTCTTTGTCACTAGTTCATATATTACTTGCTATAAAGTGTCCTAATTGTGACTGACTAAAAATTGGGTATATGTTTAAAACCTTGAACTAGTCTCATCTGAAACATACTCAGAATGCTCAATCACAATTTTCCATCATTTGCTTCACATTGTATTTTTAAGCTAAATAAATTAATCAGGTGAACTGGCTGGAAGGAAGACATGCTTTGCCAAACAATGCAGTATTAGCACTTATCTAAATGCTCAGCATAACAACTCAATCATCTATTATATGAATGTCAGCAATGTAGTACTTTTAGGGGGGAAAAAGAAAGACATTCTGAGATATTACTAAAATAAAGGCTGAAAAGCTTTGTTATTGAGGGGTCACTTATGTTATTCAAAAACATGCATATAAATGGATTCTACACAGCACTACTGAGGCCTTCTTCAGTCATTATTGTGAAGTACCTCAGGTAACGTATTGTAATAATTGTTGTTTTTACCTAAAGGAATTTGAAAGTGCAATGACCATGGAGGGAGCTGTAAAAAATAGCCTCATAATATTTTTAACTAGCATTTTCAAATAGAAATCATTATTATTATTATTTTTTTTTTTTTACTTTTTCTCTTTCAAAGGAATTTTAAGTGACTGCCTCAGGTTGATACGACTGATCTGGGAAGAGAGCAAGGGTTTCTATAATGAGAAGCAAGTAACTATAGCGGATGACCATTTAAAAAAAGCCTTCTTGAGTTCCAGGAAGCAGAGGGATGGAGACTGATGGGCTGAACTGACATGTAAATGGTGCTGACTGAGGAACCATTATCTGGGTCAAAGATAGGTTAATACACCTGGAGAAACAGAATGAGAGAGGGGAGGAGGGAATCACTCAGGGTCGAGGCAGTAACCTGCATTTCATTAACTTCTCCTGCAGTTCTGCCGACTTTGTTGGCAGAGATTAGCTCCATTCTGCTGCTGAACTATTTTCCCACACTAATCAGCGGTCATCTCTGTTCAGTCAAGTAACGATAAACTCCACGGATGCTCTTGCCCCTCTCTGTCCTGCTGTTTATGGGAATCTCTGATTCAGACCTGTTAAAAATACATTCACAGCTTGCCAGATTGAATTGGAATGCCAAACTACCACATGAGCAGCAGATTTTAGTTCATTCTACAAGTCTTTTCACCTATGAACCTGCTTAGCAGTTACTTTGGCGTTTAGCTCATTCACAGTGTAATAATTTGTTGATTTTGATAACTAATTAATCATGAATATAAAGCACTGGGTTTTAGGCTTTATTAGTCCAAGCAATTTGAAATAACTTTCCTTAATGTGTTTTTATGGAAATGACCTCTTCAAGAAGAAACTGCAAAATACGCAAACACTATCATTTCCACTAGGACTATAAGCCTGATAACACAACAGATCTGATTTGGTTTGAACCGCCTCCCAGTCTGGCAGTCCAGGAACTTGATCTATCCTTCTCAGGCTAAACTGAGGAAAGCGGCTATTGTGGTGCTGAAGGTTCACTGGTGACTTTCACACTTCGCTGCTTCAACACACCTTGACACACATTCTCTAGATGCCACACTGACTGCCTCACGGGGATGCCAAGGCTCTTCTTTGACATCTAAATTCATAAAGATCCTCCGTATGTCATAACAATGCCCGACTGAACACATGACGAGGTGTGAAAAAATCAAGACACCAGACTGTCAGCTGCGAAAAGATTTAGATGAAAACTGAGTGTAGTTGGCAAGATAGATGACATGGCTGGACAGTTCATCTGTGTGGACCTGGTGAACCCTAAAAAAAACATTTGGGGGATACATTTTCACTGCTGTGGGTTAATTCACTTTTCATCGCATAGTTTTTCTTCTTCCTCAGGTTCCAGAAACAAACTGCAGTGCAATGCAGCAGAATGGCTTTGAAAGGTCAAGCACCCCTTTCAGAGAGCGATATAGAGGAAGAGAGCCATGAGGAAGCTTACATAAAGTCAGCACACCATTTATCTCTATCTCTCCAATGCTCTAACAACCTGAGCAGCTTCTTTAAAATCGCGCACATGCACGCACGCACGCAACGCACGCACGCACGCACGAACAGTCACTAAGTGAATTACTTTGATATTGCTTCAGTTTATTAACACAGTTCCCCTTATTTCATTCCCATCAAATAATTGCACAGTAACTGTTTCTGTTATCTAATCTAAACCTGCATGCCTTATTAGACTTTGGTGTTATATATCCAATATCATAATGACTTGAAGTGATGAAGTAATCAAATACCTGAATAGAATGTGTTGATTTTCAGGAGCTCTTTCTCGCATGTCTGGAAAAACCTCTCCTCAAACTTAGCGTAGTATCTCTTCACCGTGTCATCATCTGTGACTGAAACAAAAGGAAGAGAAAGAGAATTAGTTACAGAACATGTTTATAAATTAACTCTGAATTGTTTTGAGAAGCCAAGTCAAATAAATCCATGTCAAAGCTTATTGTGAATAGACCCAACTGAGAAAAGTCATGTTTCCCCATAGAAGCACACCATGGGGTTAAAATCAATCAAAGCCTAACAGTCAAACAGACAAAAAAAGTTCCCAGGTATTCCATTTGCCTTCCGCAGTTCAAAAACATGCATTTGAGATAAATGTCTCTGAATGACCCATAGATTTGCGATGCATACAACAAATGAGCATGTATGTGATACATTTCCAAAAATATATGTATATTCTTTTAAGGTTCATGTACACCATCCAAACAGACGTCCATTCAGTGTTACAATTAGATCAGCAGCCTCCTCCTGTCTCTCCCTTGTCTGACGAAACCCTGCATGCCTTTTTCAGGATCAGTCAATTCAATCAGCATTGATGCACTGTCTCAAATGAAACTCTGCCTCATTCACAGTATGTTACCTAACACCTGACAGAACTCAGAATCAGGCCATTGGCCACTCACTCCCTGGACACACTGACAGAGACACACAGTGAGTCTCTCAGCCGCATGCACACAATACTGAAAAAATACTGAACACTGCAGATCAAAAATGTAGAAATTAATTTATTATTAAAAAGTATTGATAAATGAAGGAGATAATGACAGTTTATCACACAATTTCATATTACTTAGAACATTGTGTTGATTTATTAAAAGTACCATTCATAGTTTTTCTTTAAATATTTGGAATAGTCATAGGTTGTTTGTCATAATGTTACAAGCTCATGAATGTCAAATGAAGATGTTAATTTAAAGAAGAATAAATAAAGGAGTGTGTTTCAGTGCTTCATAAATATTAGCTATTGTTTTAAATAAGCCTGGGCTGCAAAACCTCGTAGATGGGAGAGACTCTCTACACAGTAATAGGAAAGAGACGCCTCAGGCAACAGCCAGTCAATATCACTGCTCCATTGACACAAACACACATACATGTACGCACACACACAGGTTTGTAGCAGGGGACTATGAAAACAATAATGAAAAGGTGAGAAAACGTTCAATGGTGGCTTTAAAGTCAAACAGCTTTTCACCTGGAACACATTGATTGTTACTTTATTAAAGTGTGCTATGATGACGAAAACAATGAGTGGATGGAATTATACCATCAAGAGACAAATCCAATATAACGAAGAAGGAAAAATCATCCACATCCAGTTTTTCATATAAGTATCTACAGCTGATTTGACTTCATTGCGTCAGATGTAGTTTGCAGACAAATTGACATGAATGTGTTAAAAGTGAAATTGTTTAAAGGAATTGAGACAAATACAACATGGCTGTTGTTGTTGCAAATTGTTGTACAGTTCTACACAAGTATAGAGAATAGTGAATCCAAATTGCATTTTTTGCCTGGAACATGTATAATGCATGAAATGATTGGACGCAGTTGTAAAAAGTTCTGAAATCTGTGCGACCGAAAAGGTGACTCACATTTGATTTACAGGTATGAAGAAACAAAAATTTGATATAAGGATCCTCTTACTGTTAGAAAGGAGGAATAAAAGAATTAGGGGAACAGTTTATGAAGCAACCATGCTGAGGAAAACACTAAACCTACTGAAACACCATCTGAAGATATACAGAGACCATAGAGGAGACAGAAAAAGAAGCATATTGATTTCTATTTGCCCCACAGTTCAGCTGCAGTCACAACTCTTTCAGCTTTACAACCAGACCCAGTCAGCTCAGCACATGTGGGCCAACAGTCTGAGGGGTTCACAGCTGCTGATAAACAGATAAACAGATGGCTGGAAGGAAGGAGGCATGCTTGAACTGCTGACTGCTTGTCCGGCTGGCTTTAGCAGGGTAGCTGAATGACTGAGTACCTGTCTGGCCAGAGTGCTGTGACACAAAGACTAACGGTCCATTACACTGCTTCAATTTGACCTGCAAGTGAAGAGTGAACTGAGCTGTAATTTAATTCAAAGTAAAAGGTTATCCTGCTAATGAACACTTTGTATAGGAGGACAGACATGACGTGAGAAGACACGAGCCTCAGGTAGTGAACCATGAGTAAGGCTTAAATCCTTAGAATAGCTTAATACAAATCAACTCGGTTGTAAAATTGTATAAACAAGTATGTCTTCATAAGAAGTAACTTGCTTCAAAATATTGTGGACTTGAATTAACTCAGTTACCAGATTACAATGAGATTTTCTTAAATCTCATATTGCATTTCATACTGAATTACAGCAGCATCACATGTAATCCAAAGACAAACGACAGGAACATTACACTTCTGCTTTTTAGATATTGTTATAGATCTGGGATGGACAACCAAATTGCTTTAAACTAATCTGATTGGCTCAAAAGCCATGCATTTGATAATTTCTACCTTATTATATCATTGGTTTTGAAATATTTACGTTTGGCACAAATGTCTTTTTTGTTTCTTGATTTATTTATTTTTTACATTTCGAAAATCATCTTGCACTCTAAGGTTGCCCATCGCCCACGCCGATTTTACATGATTATACACTGAATATCATGCCAAGAGAATTTTTGGAGCATTTTGGAGCAAAAATTGGAACACAATGGTAAGTAGAATTTTTTATCTCACAATTTTATTCAAATTGTGAATCTGATTCAATGCACTTTATTACACATGTGGTATGCCTTCATGGAAATGGGTGGCGCAATGGCGTAGTGGTTATAGTGATCATCTCACAATGAATTACTGGTTTGGGCCCCTTGTGAGGGCATTTTTCTGTGTGATATTCACATGTTCTCTCTGTACATGTGAGGATTTTGTCTGACAGTTTCCTCCTCTTACTGTCTCTATGAGGCAAAGTTAGACAAAGTGGTATAAACGTTCAGTGTATTCAAATCATATCGATCAATATTCTTTATTTATCAATGTCACAATTGTTTTCAAGATCAGATATTTCATCATTTCATCATCATATCATTTTATCCAGAGGCCATGATTATCCCGATAGAAAAAAAGTTGACCTTTAAGTCAGCGTTTTGAATGTAAAAAAAAAAAAAAGGAGACTATTATCTGCTGCTTGAAGAATTCTGATTGCACCAACAAAGTTTTGTTGTTTTATAGCAATGACGATAAAGTTTTTGGATTTCTGACAAAATAACTTTTTAACAATATTCAGACTTTTTGAGATGTGCTTGTACATTTGACAAAAAAAGTCTCCCACCTGAACGCTGACTCACAGAATGAGTGTGTTGGTGTGAGTGGAGCTGTGCGGCATCAAAGTGCAGCAGTGAGGGCAGTATTCAGATATGAGAGGGGCTATGAAATGCCCCCTCACATCTGTCTCTTTGTTTTCTTCTGACCTGATGTACCAAGTAGCACATCAATGTAGGCTTGTATTGGCACAGAGAGCATGCGCACACTTCATGTCGATGTATTTATGGTGTGTACGGCAGGTGACGTACATTATCAAGAATAAAACCCTAAGTTCATCTTTGAGTTCATTTTCACAGGTGCAACTGAAACAGTTGTGTCTTCACAGCATCACACTTTAACCAAGGCTTAACTGAGGCTTTAACCAAGATCAGATGAATATAATTTACACCTCATGGTTACATTGTCTCATCTGCTCCTCATCCACCCATAGTATGAACTGAGCTACGCTGCAATGAAACCTAATTATAGGAACACCTTACCTTCATAAACCACTGCAACACATGGTATGCCTTTGATTGAATCAGAGGTGTCAGTGTTCATGTAAATCTGTCAGTGCCTCTGTCAGCTGAACAGTATGACTTCTCATTATCTCTTGCCTTGGTGGATGATAATAGAGGTGGCTCGCTGGAGTCCAACGGCTTTCACTGACTGCAAAAGAAAGTTTGGACATCATAGAAAGCTTAAACAATATGACAAGATAAAGAAGCTGTGACACCCAACGAAGCATCTTCTTCATTCTTTGTCCCATCAGGGGTCACCGCATCCTCCCCCTGCTGGGTTGCTCAAACTTATTGCTTATTTTGTTGATTTTCTACACACATGCTATAATCAACTCTGAAGCACCTGTCGTGTGCCAACTTCCCTTGCAGACTCTCATTTTACAGATTTACTAGTATATTGGATCTAACCAAGAGACGCCAGAGCACACGTACACAGGAGATGTAGGAGAACGAGCACTGCAGCAGGGATTAACGGGCGTGCTCCTGGAGGGCTGTGAGGTTATAACCTCTGTGCGTGCACGTGTGTCTATTTAAACTGTGTGTCTTGTGCAGTACTTCACTGCAGACATGACGACATTGAATGATAACATGCTTTTTGCTCAAAGAACTGTCTTTTTATCGAGGACATTTAGTTAGTAACAAAGATATTTACATGTGTGATTGAGTAGCATCTATAATTTGTGGCTGAGCTTCTCATTGTGTTCACAGTATAATAACTGCTATTTATCAAGGATCAAATTTATGTAAAGTTACAAGAAATCAATATTGAGTGATTTGATTCAAGAATATTTAACAGCTGTAAGTTGCAGCCATGAGAAGAGGGACTGCAGCATTACAGAACAGATTTTGTTTTCTCAACCATAAAGCAGACAATGAATCACAGATTCAAGTACAGACACTAATGTATTTATATTAATTCACTTTTAATAGTTAACCACACGAAAAGAATGAGGTTTGATTCTATGATTGTGATAGTCTTGTTTGAAAATTAGTTTCTGTCACAGTAATATATTAACTGTGTGGCATTTGTTTTTTCAAGCGACACAACCCAAAGTGATGGTAGACTTGAGCCATGGATTAATAGGTGAATTAATAACTAAATGGTAGAATGAATGAACATTTGTTACTGGGCACTTCTGTGTGCCATTTCTGTGTTCAGGATAATGAGACACACTTGTGTACAAAATGCTATGACAACAGCAGATCCAGTTCAGTATGTTGCCTTCATTGTGTTGATTCAGTTCTTTCAGACAAAAGAATTGTGCTTGTAGCTAGAAAAACAACTCTTGACCGACAGTATTCCCAGGACAGTTTGTAGTAGGCAGCCCCCTCTCCACACTAACCCCTTCTTCTGTAGATTGTATAAATAAATGATGAGACAGCTTCCCCAGAACCCAACACTCACCCCCGAAACCCTGCACACACAAACACACTCACACACAGACACATGCATGCATATACACGTGCAAACCCCACCCCCAACTTCTTATATTCCCATACAAACATTCTGTGGCCCCATAAAACCAGTAATAATAAATCCTTCATGGCGACCCTCTGTTGACCATTAGGGGGATGTGGAGAGAACAACAACCAACACAAAAACATGCACACATACATGCCACTACTTCACATCATCAAACTACTTTTTTGGTATTTTAAAAAAGATGGAAATGCAGGAGTAAATGCAGAGTAATGATTTGCTTTGCATTAGGAGCTTATATACCATCTATTATTGCATTGGAGGCCAGAGAAAAAGGAGAGGAGATTCCAGAGAACAATCTTCTGTAAACAAAAATAAATAACTGGAGTCAAGTACCTCCATACACAAAGATATTCACAAATTGTATGTCCTTCTTTTTAAGCTCCATTTGTCCCCTATAATGACACCACATTGTGCAATATAAACTATGTTCTGATGGCATTATCTTCAGGGGAGCTGGGGAAGCCATTACATTATGATTGTTTCTGTGCTAGCAGCACTCTTATCTCCTCTTTGCAAGAACACAAGTATAAATCACAAACAAAAGAAAAAGACAAACTGAGCTATAAAAGAAGATGGGATTGACTTAACTCTGGGAGAATAAAGAATAGATAGACAAAAAGAGTGAGTGTATAGAGACAATTTCAACATCCTCCAGCTTCAGACTTTAAGGAAGGAAACACAACACTAATACCAGCCAGACACCCCCCTTCCTCCATCTCGCCTTTTTTCTCACTTATTCCCATTCAGCCCTCCAGCCACAATTAATTCCACCAATCATCTCTCTCATCGAGGCCAGGGGAACATTAAGAATGCACACTCACTGGGCTAGTCTGCCAGCCTGGGAGGACCGGAGGCAGGATGAGGAACTACTGTAGCTCCCGATCCATTGTGTACTATTTATACAAGCAGACTGCAAGCTAAGCAACTCCTAAAGACAGAGTCCTTCCAGTACAGAGTGTGATATGTAGGAGAAAGAAGCACATTCAATGTATTCAAAGAAGTGTTAATATCTTTGACAGTGATGGAGAGAACAAGACGAAGTGAGGGGTACAAGTGATGAGTAACTCGGCAGCCGCCAAGTGAATTCTTGATGAGAGGAAGAAGAAAAAAAGCAAGATGCCAGATGGGGTGTGAGATGATCCTAGGAACCGGAGGGAAAAGACACAACATCCAAATACACTGGAGAATGATATGACATGATACCACTGAGGGAGGAAGAAGAGAAAGACTAAGTGAAGTGGGAATTGAGGACGATACAACAATAGCAAAGCTAAAGACTAAAATTTGAGAAGGCAGAAAAATGCATGCAGCATCACTGAAAACAAAGTATTCTGTCCGTGTCGGTTTTAAAGTTTCACACACATCTTAGTTTGTTTGAAAGGTTTTTTCACTCCATAATATAACATTATGTGAAGACATGCGGGAAGATGGAATATTTTCAGAGACCTCATTGTCTCATGGATCTGTCCAAGGTACTGAAATCAAACAAAAATGCTTTACAGTAGATGATTTCCACAGACAAAATCTACACATGGGGCAATATCACATTTTGACTTATTGCCTGTCTGACACAGTACCAAGCTATTCATCCACCACTCAATCACAGGGCTAATATGAAGAACATAGATAACTATCCTCATTCCCATCTATGACAATTTAAAACACCAAAAACTCAACATGCATGCTTTTGGATCATGGAGGACACCCAGTGTATCCAGAGAAAACCCATTCTAACACAGGGAGAACCCAAAGACATCATCAGTGTGAATGAAAATAACAAGACAATTGTTCCAGCTGAGAAATTTAAAAAATCGTGCCACAGATGGTCTGTTAAATTAAAAAAAAACAACAAAAAAAAAAAACAGGCCTAAAAGAAAGGTTCAGCTTCTGCCATACACACGAAAATATTCAATGAGACTGAAGTGAAACTGCTTTCAAAGTTGCTTGTTTATTTGGAGAGAAAAAAACATTTCAAAGTTATCAAACAATCTCACTAAGTGGGGTTAAAAAGAAAACGGAACATTTCACTGTACAGCAATTAAGTGTGTCTCTGATGTCTCTGTCTCTGAGCGGACGCTGATGGAAGTCCGCTAACAGGCAAAGTTTCTGTAAACCACATGAAATGGGTCATGTTTACGGTTACACGTGCCATTATTGATTTGGACATAATTCTTCCAGTAAAAGAATCCAAAGTACTTATATATGTGTGAGGAGTGTTTGTGAGTGATGTCTATTTTTTTTCATTTTCCGTTGCTCTTTTCTTTGGACTGCTGAGCAAAGAGATGCACATTTGGGTCAGCATTGTAATAGTGACATTATCGGGGGAGGGACGAATAGGCATGGGTGGCAGCACATGGGAGATAGAATCAGAAAAGGTAGAATGCAGGAGAAGCTACATGTCATCCGAAGAGAAGAAACAGCGACAGATGCATCCAATCGAACAAACAAACGGCCGGCAGGAAGTGTTATAGACCACAGGGCTGATGGGAAAGTTAATTACCGCTGCTCTCATTTCTTTAGAAGCTACTAAAAAAGAAAATATGTGCCTCTTAATCTGAGATTTTTTTTTCTCTTTTAGTTTCCATTTTTATCATTTCCCTCAGTTTTTCAATCTCTCCCTTTTTCTCCATCTCTTCTCATTTTATAAAGCTGCTCCTGTGAAACCTTATCTCCAGCAGTCAAAGCCAGGGAAAAGTTTCTCTCTCTCTCTCTCTCTCTCTGTCTCTCTCTCTCTCTCTCTCACACACACGCTCCTGCTTTTCTCTGAACTTCACCACATGTCTTATGTCCTTTAAGATCCACATAAAAAAAAAATATTTGGTAACTCTGTTGTAGGGACACTGAACTAAAATGAAGCTTTTGGTCCGAGCCACACCGTCTCGCCTGACGATGTTAAACCTCAATGAATTCTGTGTCATCTCAGACTCAGCTTTTTAACAGGACAGTAATTTTTCAACACAACATTTCTATATTCAGGTCTGCCAGGGCATGTTATATGAAGACTTTATCCCTGGCAGCAGTCCACTAAAGGATGTGTATAGCTATCAGTGGCTCTGTATGCAAACTCACTCACACCACATTCCTCATACATTAATTGAGGCAAATCTAATCTTTAAAGACCAGATGTAATTATACGAGGCTTTTTCAAAGTGAATCATTATTGTGGAGTTAGTCTTGAGGGTGAGTGTAGAATATATAATCACTGAAAATCTACAGTATAATTTACTCCTTTTAAAATGTGGATGACGATGAAGTTGCAGTATGCTTTAAAACAAAGAAACAGGATTTTATTGTTATTATTTAGATGTTATCATTTATAATACTTATCCTATTTCACTTCTTATTGCATGCAATGCTCTCTCTGATTTCACATGACAACATAATCAATTTCAAATTTTGATAAACACACTCCCTCATTCACAATCATTTTGTCATAAATATCACTGATATAGTCCAGCGGCTCATCCACATGCCAGCCAAACAATGAGTCGCTCTTCCACAAACAGTAAAACACAACACTGTGTCAGACTGAAAATAACATAATAAATTCACACATTAATTACATCTGACACCAGAGGCCACGGTGGTGCTGCAATTTCAAAACGTGTGTGCCTGTATGTGTGATTACTGGGATTTCCTCCATTATCTCCCATTAGAGAACCGGTATCTAAGCAGCTCAAGTGCACGGTACACGTGTTTATAGATCAGGGTCTGATGTCCATTTCCTCGGACACATCTGGTGTCTGCTTGTTAAAGTACTTGTGTAAGGATTTTAACATAAATGGCATAAATGAAATGGACAGCTGTGGCTCACGTGGGATAAAGAGTCATCATGGTTTGATTACCATTCCTGCTTGTGTATCTGTCCTTCCAAGTTGACATGGTATTTCAACTAGTGTCTTCAGTCAAGAAGCACCTTTAAAATTAACATTACATTTTCAGTAAATGTGATTACGGGGCATTAAGGGCAATAGTTATGTTTCCTTAGATCTGACCTTAAACTCTTCATACCCCTGATACTGTGTCAATATTTCCTGTAAGCCTGTCAGCGTTGAGTTGACATGAATATTGTGAAGTTGCTGGATTCCTGGAGTTCAAATTAATAAACTTTGTGGGATTAGTCAGGCAGACCGTACAGTGACATAGGTAAATAATAGAGAGCAGCAGATGATGACGTACCAGGTCAGTTTTGTTACAGTGAACTCTTCAAAGTCTTCAAAATAAACACCTGAAAAAAAAGGCTGTTCCTGAAATTCAGTGAATGGTTTTATGCATCTCTCTCTCTCTCTCTCTCTCTCTCTCTCGGATGAGGACAACTGGGGTGAGGACAACTGGGGTGACAAAGAGCGAGGGAGTGGGGGTGGGCGTGGCTGAGAAGGGGGTGGAGGACAGTAAACGTCATCATGGGGGTGTGAATTTACAGCAGAAGGCATATCCCAAGGGAACAATGTCTGGCATTTGCTTTGGTTTCTGCAAATGTGTGTTTTGCTTTTACATTCGTTTTTTTATGTATCCCACATTATTTCACCAAAACGAGAAGTCACAAGTTGTTCTTCTCATCCACTGACCTTTTACTGCCATTAAATATAATTTGTCCTGCTCCCAACCTTTCTTCTCTGTTCAACGCTTAAACTGAGCACATAGTATGAATAGTTGGTGGATCCAGTACGAATCTTCTTGGGGTCACCATCTGATAGCTTAACCCTATTAGTCACGGTTGGTTTACATGGTCATGGATCATCAGGATAACAATAAGGTTTATGTTCCTCATGCAGTGTTCTGCACACTTGATTTATATCACACAATGTCTAATCTAAAGAGAAGAAACTGCATCAAAGATGGTTGACCGTGCTGCTGATGTCTTATTTATTATTGCTCTGCTGAATAAAGAAGGAGGACTGGACCCTTCAATCTGTTGTTGTAACGCCTGTCTATGTTTTTGCTGCCTTGCTTGTCGGTTCATCACTTTTCCCTCATCCCTTCTTGACACAGAAAATATGTTTGTCTCCTATCTCACCTCCCTTTCTTAGAGCTTCTCCTCTGACCATCTTTCCTCCTCACTGAGCTTGTTCTACTGATCCACATGCAGCCAAGTGGAAGAACTGAGGGTGGCATCCCACACGCACTGCACTCATACGAAGAATTACAGGGACAAAGGCCATCGAGGACGACAACACTGTGCTGTTTGCTGCTGCATTGAATTATATCAGCAGTGATACTCTGAATAAATGTGACAGGCTATTTTATAAGAAACAAATCATACAGTGAGTGCATCACTTTTTTAATGCAGTGATTTACTTTTCAATAGCAACACAGTCATTTTTATAGGAGCGTTCTTACATGACTGTCTTTTGATTGATTGTGATAAGTAACTATTAAGTCATAAAAATTATCTGTCCTACCCAAAATAGGTATATGATGCTGTTGATACCAGAAAATAACCAGAGCCAAAGCTGCAACTGAATTTACTGGGAACATAAGATAAATAAACCATTTAAAAAAAAATTTTTTCTATCCAAGCTTTGCAAAACAAAATCAGGAATCTTTAAAACATGTGATCCAATTCCGCCCTGTCATAGTGCAATTACATTTCAAAAAGTATTGTACAATCTTGGCTCATTATGATGTGAAATATAAATGATATGATTCAACAAATTATTTGTCTTATTAATGTTCTTAATTTGTATGCACAGTTCTTGTGAGTGGAAAAAGCTCAGAGTCTGAACTGCAGAGGAGAAAGTGGTGTCTTGTGGGTTTTTCATGACCTTGCATCATCTATATCGACTTCATTGTGATCCAGTTGCCCTGCAATTACACTGAAAACATTCAGAGTGTCATAAGATGGGGGAATACGTCTCTGGTCATCATAACTGGTTTAAATGTGCTACATAATATACTGACATTAATATGTGGTGATCCACACAGCAACAATGAAACATCTGCATTTGAATGGAAAATTAGAATTAAGGCAAGGTTGTTGTGAAGATCAAAAAACACTGTGAAAATTGCTGCAATGCTTCCAGCATCACTTATTGAAATTGGTCAGTGCTGATGGATGCAATCAGGAAATTAAGTGTCTCGTATCTGAAGCACTGTCTGCTCTGGATGAACAGGGCAGGCTTCTGTTTTCTTATCTTACATGAAATAAATTTAAAAATAAAAAATCTCAGCAACATACTGAATTAAAAAGGCCTGAAAAAAACTGTGATTGAAATAGATATAACAAAGGAAAAATCTAGTCTTCTAACAGAAAACAAGACATTTTGCTGCTAGTGTCTAACTGGAATTTATTCAAATATATATTTAGGAAAATGATATGCTGATTGCACTGGCAGTGTGAAATTGAAAAAAGAAAAAAAGCTTTATTCAAATGCTGCACTTGGAGCCAAAATGGCCCTCTGGAGCCCAGTTGCTTTTTGACAGCTATAATGACACACAGTCACGTGGGGTGGAAGAAAATTGCTCTTTCATTTCAGCATCTTGTGTGTGCTTGCACACTTGTACTTGTGTGCACTATAAATGCACCAATACACTTTCATGAGTTGGGGGGAGGGCATGTGTCCTGTCCCATTTTGGAGAGCTGGTTGCCTTGAAGCAACATTGTCGTTACTGACATCTCCCCTCCTTGCTCCCTGGATCTTTTCTGGATCTCGTAGCCATTAGCAACCAACTCTGATAGTTAGCCTCTCCTCTTTCCTGCCAATTGCTTTCACATCACCGTGTGGCTGTGTGCATGCATGTCAATGAGCAGGTGTGTGTGTGCGTGCGTCAGTGATGTGGATCTGTGATAGTAACATGATGGAGAGTGTCTGTGTTGATTGCCGGACGAAATGCAAGCTCACTTTTACTCATTTATTCTCAATTTATTTTTGTGTTCAGATAAATGTTCCAGAAAGCACAATGACAGAATAGTAAGACAAAGACGCAGGCAAGCAGACACGCAGGCAGGCACGCACGCACGCACGCACGCACGCACGCACGCTCATTTCACAGCAGCCATGCTGGACACGATACTGCACTGCAGAAGTCAGTCGTCAGCATAAAATAATCAATAAGGTGTTGATTAGGCCTACTCAGTACCTTTGTATTGCATGGCAAGCAACAGACCTTTTTCTGTGTGCCTGGCAATCAATATCACAAACTCCGATTAGGCTGTGTTGCACATCTCACTGAGCAGAGGGAAATAAGCAGTAGGCACCAAGTGATTGTAAAATGAGACTGAATAAAGCATTCAGTCGTGATAGATGTCAAAATAAAACAATATTGTAGGACTAGCTTTCTGAAACACAAAATTAATTGAAAGTATGCCCATAAAAGGCATCAAAGGAGCATGTCTTAGAGGAAGACCAACAATTATGTGTGTTTCCAGTTCAAAGCTTAGCTAATAATCGGAAAAGTGAGATTGCACAGCTGCTTGGTTATTTTACAAGAGAAACAGAGTTTGGTGTGTTTATAGGACAGAAGAGTAGATTTTCTGAGTATCTGTACTACATTGGCAACTTCTTACTTTTAGTTTCTGTTTTTTGACACTTGTAGTTATGTTACATTCTTCAATCCTAGGTCACAGATTTTCATTCACCTCCATTCTCTTCATCAAGACTCATGGAAAACAAAAACAGGTAGAAAACCTACTCTGTAACCAACAAAGCGTTTCAAAGATGACAGATGTTAAAAGGCAAAATCAATGTATAACATCAAATGAGATGGAACAGGGGCCACATCATGGGGTTACTACTGTAGGTCGCTTAGTGACGCCTTTGACCCCCAACAGGTCCCGAGGCACCATAAGCACAACTGCTCCTAGTGTGTGTAGTTAAGGTTAAGTATGAATAGGATGGGTTAAATGCAGAGAAAGAAAGTCCCCAAGGAGATTACTAAAGCATACTTTGTTCTTTTTTTTTTGTTAATATTATTGCATCACAGTGAAAGAATCCTCAGTAGTTTGGGTCCAGTTGGGTTTTCTGTGTAGAAACTGCATTTTCTCATTTTGTGCATGTCTGTTTCCTCCCACAGTCCAAAAACATACATTTGGGGTAAACTGGTCACTAAACTCCAATAATGGAAAAAATACTTTTCCAGGACCTCAAAATCAGTCTCACTCTGCAGTATGTCAAAGGAACCTGTGTTAATGACAATGTTTATGTTGCTGGGATGTGTGGATCAAATAATGGGCAACATCACTGCTAGCGTCTGCACTGATGTGTAAACCACAGTTAAATTTTTAGCCTTTACTATTCTGATTTACCTGGTGATGAGTGTCTAGCTTGCCTTTTCCTGAAAATGAGTTTGTTGCAATTTTCAATATTTCTCCTGGGTTTACTTGTGATTTTGAGACTACTTCTGTGAACTTGCTTGTGAAAGCAGGTTATATCCTTGACATTTCACCATTTTATCACACTATCAAACAAAAACAGAGAAACAGTGACACACTTCGACATTGACACCTCCAGGGAGAAAGGAAGAGACTGTCAATCACAAAATGTTTTCATTTCAGACCTCAGTCCAATCCTGAGAAAAGGAATTTAAAATGCTCTTGCCTTTGGCCCTGAAAACATGGCTGACTTCAGCATTCTTGTCCAGTGGGATAAAGTTTATCGGCAACTTCAACATTTTTTGGAGTTTTGAGGACTGATTTGAGCCTGACAAGGTTTATCCATGTGACAGAACTCTTAACAACTTTACCCATGAAAAAATTTAGGTCATTGCTTTGGTCTCAACAAAAGAAAAGATTAAAAGCCATTGCTCATCTTGACTCCACCACACTCAGAACAACAAATAAAGACAGAAAGTTTTTAGTTATCACGTATGTTTAATCATTATTAGTGCTTTAATTAGTTGTTGTTTCTATGATCTGTCTTTGTTCTGTACCCACATTTCAAATGATGAAAGTATTTAAAATATGTTAAAGCATTTTCAGCGAAAAGAAAAATATTCAGAAGCACAAAGAAAGTCTGACGCTCACATTTTATATAGTCTTTCGACACCTCAGGCACTTATTGGCATCCTTATATTCTCTTTGTATTGAGTTTGTATTGACCGGATGTAAATTTGCTCTGCAGAGACACTTTACAATAAACTTAATTGAGATCACACAGGCGGAACAAACCATGTTTTATGAAACCATAACACATTGACCTCAAGGGATTCTATTTCATGTTATGATCAAAAATATTACTTGAACTGTCCACAGGAATGTTGAATAGTAACATTATGCATTTGTTTCACACATCTGGTGAAATATCAAGAAAAAACACACATATTCAGTACAGAAATGTCTGCTTGTAGAGAGATGGATCAACAGCTATTATCAACAATACAAAGAAATCCATTATTTTGTTACCATAGGAGCGAGTCATGTGATAAATCACAGGAGTGTGTCCACAGGGATCTAAGAATACCGGTGCGACACTGGTGGGTGGAGGAGGAAGGGAAAGAGGTCGTATATTATAACTACATTACTAGCTGGCACGTGCGTTTAATCAGGCCAGAAATATAAGCAGGGTGGGCTGATGGAGGAAGGTCTTCTGGGAGCTGCAACTCTTTGTGTCTCTCAAACCCCTCTGGACAAGGACAACCTCCACTTCTTAACCCCACATTACTATATAACCCCCACTAATACTTCAATTCCCACATCGCCACCTTCTCTCCTCATAAGTCAAATATAAAAGTAAGAAACAAAACTTAAAACATTTCAAGATCTAAGACTTTCATATAACCCCTCCCCCACCTACAGACCCACACGTACCCCACTACTTTGGCTGAGCGGCTCGCCCATTGAGCTGTACAACCCCTTAACAGATGATGGATTTGACAGATAGGGCCCTCGCCGCTACTGGGAGTCACAGCCAAGCTGATGGGTTATTCATTACAGTGGGCTTCAACTGTCCTTTAAGGACCCTAAAATGCCACAGAGGGAAGCTGTGCTCAACACAAACAACCTTTATTGTGATGGATGTAGCACCATCAGGTCCACAGGTATTAGGCAGTGTATTTGGTTGGTAATCTCAATCAAGGGGACTATAAGTAATTAGATTTAATCATCTAATTTCTCTCTCAGCACAGTGATCTTCATTTATACATTTTAATCAGTATTGATGTATTTATCCAGTCATAATATAAGACATAATATGAATATTAATTTTTTCCCTAATGCATGTAATTGAATTTCCCCATATTACAGTAAATCCATCGAATAATTAAAAAAAAAAACTTCTAATGACCTGCTCTTCAATT
>OMNM01025665.1:26062-39125 GCA_900302745.1 Parablennius parvicornis | reverse complement strand
TTATTCAGAAATCATATAATCAACAATCTTCAGGGAAAAAAATGAATTTATAGGAAATCTTTAACAACATATTCAAATTCATATGAATATATTGTGACAGAAGAACAGGAGATTCCATCACAATGGCTACATGTCTTCTTTACTCTTCGCCTGAATACTACTGCCAGCTTCAGGGCAAACATCAGATAATATTTTACACAGGGTACTGTGGAGTTTTCATTTGTTTTGAGCTACTCAGGTGGGTGTAATTGTGCCATATGTTGCTTTAATATCCAAAACTTTGAATCTAGGAAGTTGCATATCTAAGATGTAGTGTGTTTTGAACAATTATTTTTTTTTGCTTTTCTTGAGATATGACACACCACTCTTTTATGTGAATGAAGCTGCAAACATGTACAGAGGGGATAACGCAGGCAAACATGTGCAATATAATGACTCTCTGACACAGACAGGGAGTTTTAAAGAAAACAGCAAGCCAGTCAAACAGTCTTTGCCTTTAGTGTGCTTCAGGCAAACACAGACTTCAGGCATTAAGCAACTGTAACTTTATCTGAAAGCAGGATCCCCCTGAATTATATTAGTCTCCTCACCAGACATTTCCTACATAACACTTCCCCCAGCTGTCTGTTTAGTCTGCCTGTAAATGATCGTGTAAAAGAGTTCACCCTGTTTCGGTCCTTACGCTCTATCAGGAGCAGTGACGGTGCAAAGGTCCTTTGTGGGCTGGCCTGCTAAACAAGAGTGATTACAGCTGAGTGGACTTTGGCCCGAGGGCCAGCAGGACACAGGCAGAAGCCAGCAAATCGAGCAAGTGACAAACAAGGCATCTGCTGAGAGGACGGCAGGACAGTGTTGAACAAACACAAATGAGAATTTAACATGATTTATGAGCCAATAAACAGGCTGATTGAAGTTACTTTTCTCTTTAAAAGACCCCTGACCGTCAAATAAAATCTACATAGATGACAACTGGCATATCTTTCATTACTAAAAGTCTTCTTTTTTTGTGTGTGTACACACAGCAAATCACTGCAGCTCTTTGGCTTTGAAGCAACATGCTCGCCTTCTTTCCACATCAATGTCTCATTTAATTTTTTCTCAGTTCATCCCAAGGAAGAGGAGGCCCTCCTTTGCAATTCCTAATGAGGCGCTGTGGTGTGTGTGTGCAAGTGTGTGTGTGTGTGTGTGTGTGTGTGTGTGTGTGTGTGTGTGTGTGTACATTACTGTGCGCTCTGGCCCTGTGCTGGCTTTGTCTGTCTCATTGTATTACTGTGGATACAGCTGAATGTCAATCTCAAGAATCCTATTGTGCTCCATTTGTCCTTTTGGAAAATCCGTACCTAGAAAATCCTTGTGCCCGTCTACTTGCACATGTGACTACAGGATGAAAAAGCAGAGGCCTTTTTTTGAACTCCAAGTTGTAATGTAAACATCACATTTCGACACAATAGCAGACTTTTCTAGGTATGTGATTGGGTAGATGTCATATGGTTTTTACAGCATAATGTTGAGGTGGTTAGCTGTATAACCTTACAGTGAGAAGACCCCTCTTGATGGTGGTGTGTGGAATAATTCTCTGCGAATGCTCCAGCTTCCTTCAAATATTTCAAAGGCATGCTAATTGGGAGAAATTAGTGACTGAAAATATTGATATACAGTATGCAATTTAGACTTGTCCCGCATGAAATATGGACAAATATGGTGGAAATACACAACAATGTTGCAATGATCAATGCAAAAACAGGTGGTGGATTTAAACAATAGTTTGCAGCTTCACTTGGCAGTAAAATTCTGGATCATGTCCATATTCTGTGTCTAGTTTCACAGCAATTTGTTTCTCTGTTTATGAATGTCACCAGAAGAACCGCAAATTTCTCTGGTAGCTCTGGTTCATTTTCTTCTGACAGCACTGGTGGAGTACTGATATGAGACAATGGTTAACACTGATGTTCTCATGTCGTGACGATGTCGTGGCTGTCATTTCCAATGCAGCACAGGGAGACCTCATGCAAATTTATAAGATCCATGACACATACTGTGGCAGGGAATAAAGAGGAAGCAAGGGTTAAGTCTCAATATGTAGGAATGCTGGTAGGCATCTGTGTTCTTGTGTGCATGTGTAAGTGTGTGTGGTTATCTCCGTGTTTATCCTGCGGTTGACTGGCAACCCATCCTCTGTGTATTCTGCTATTCATTCAGTCAGCTGGGATCAGCTCCAGCTCCCAAGTCCCCAAGTAGAAAAAACTGTGTATAAAAATAAATGAATGAATGACTTACAGGTATTGCCGAATAGGTATTTAGGTATTATAGGTATTTGTTTCATGTGACACATCTCATGCTCTGGCATTGTCTTGTATCTTGTGACCTTTATCGGGTCTCACCAAATGACATTGTGCTTATTAGTATTCTAATGCCATTTTGGACTCCCGGGGTAACATTGATCTTATTCTACTCCTGACACAAGTCGCAGCATGTGTGCCTTCATGTGTGTGCAGTTGCATTTCCTATTTACAGCAGCAACACAAAAAGCATTTTTATACGAACAAGAAGAACCATACATGTATGAGGTGAAAGGTCAAATGTTCCCATTCTGCTGCTGTGCATCTACTGCAGAGAACCACACGCAGAGATATTTGAACACATACTCCATCCTTCATCCAACAGAAGGGGGATGAAAGAGCCTATAGCTGTGGTTGGAGGATGGGAGTAGAGGAGGAAGATGATGGGTGGATGCTGGGTAAAGTGGGAGGGGGTGTATAGAAGCGTGGGCGACTGACAGACAACAAAAGACCAGCACTGCCCCAAAGTTCAAAAGAGCCCTTTCAACAAAACATCTAACAAACATGGTCCCACTGAAGACATCTGCACTGGCAAGTGTATTTTCATATATTGGTCATGGCAATGTGTAATAAACAGTTTGACAATTATATCAGTGCATGTATGAAAATGTGTAAGTCTTCCTGCTCTTCTGAGTAAAAAAACAGAACCCTCTAGGGTCAGTGACCTAATATCTCACTTGTAGTATTCACATAGAAACGTAATATGTAGAAAACAAAGGTATTATGTAACAAACGCTAGATAAACAAACACTAAATTAAAATTCCTCATAAATGTACTAAATTGAGTAGTCAAATAATTTAAGTTCTACTGTTCCCACCTATAGACCTGTGTTAAAAAAATGTTTATATCCAAAATTTTATTAGGAGAATAAACCTTCTGTATTATTCAGGCACTGGAAGTACACAGGGTGGAAACTAGAAAGCTTAATTTCCCTTAATTTTCTCAGTTAACCTCAGCTGGACTACAAACATGAGAAACACGTCTCATCATATGAAGAAGGACCAGCAGAGACTAAACCTCCATCATATCTTGGTAATTGATTACAGACAGTCACAGATCCTATACAGTGATTGAGTGTAAAAGAAGGCCAGTTGTATTGTAGTGAATGTAAGGGGTATAATAAAGGGGTACACATTTTTATTAAAAATGTCTGCAATGTACAAAAATGCAGAGGAGGGTAAAGGGTGTGATAAGGATTGTGTGAGTTTAGCGACTGAAAATATTGATATACAGTATGCAATTTAGACTTGTCCCGCATGAAAGGGAAAAAAAATGCACTTCTTAAGAAAAGGTTAGAAGCCCATTTTTTAAAGAACCACAACCAACCACTGTGAACATCATCTGTTCTCCCTGCTGTTCTTTGATAGGAGATACAGACTTATCAAAAGAAAATCAATAAACAGCCCCCATCAATATCCTTTGATTTGATTTGCTTGACTTTTTATTACATCTTTTACGATACTGTTGTTCTTAAATGCTACATTCTCTCCTGAGTCAGTAGAAAATATCTGTTCCTGAAGGCCATATTATTTAGGCTTTAGAACACCCAGAAATCAACTGTCAGGTTTCCATCATGGTGGTCTTATTTGTCGGTAGGTGAGAAGGGAAGATTGCTTTGTTTGCTTGAAATGTACATTCATTTTATTTAGGTTTTTTGTGTATTTAGATCATCTTATTATTGCGGCTTCTAGATACATCATAAAGTACACGTTTAGGTTAGGAGAACTTTTTAGGTTTATGTACGATCCATGAACCTAAAATATTATTTTTACAATATTATTATTTATACAATTAAATAAAGGAGTTATTCAATATTTAAAAAATAAATTCACCCAAAAAGAGCACTCAGTTGTTTGTGTATCCTTACTATCTGCAGGGAAGCTGTAGTGAAATAACTGTGATCAGCAGACTGACAAACAAAACTGGAGAAGGAAGTGCAAGTGAGACAAGATTAGAAACCTGCTGAATCATTACAATGCATTCCTTAAGTACAATATTAAAACACTGCCTCTCTTTAAAAGCTCCATAGCAAGTGGAAGAGTGCTGCAGGTGGTAACAACTTTATCATCTCAACTGCTGCATGACTTTCTGGAGAGAACACACAAGAATGTAGATTTATTCCACTGAAAGTATACATCACAACATGGTTCAATCTGGTTTTGGTTGTGGTTGTGGTAAAGAAACTGAGACTTCAGAGAGAAGAATTGCAACACAGACAAGGATCCAAGCCCGAAGTCCTCTGGGAAACACTTCAAGACTTATAACAGCAGTGAAGTCTGTGCCAAAGCTTAGCGATGCTGCAACACCGCTGGTGAAACCACGTCAGCCCCTGAGACTGTGCCTCTTAGGGACGAGGTTGTTATTGAAGTGGGAATGGGAGCTTTTGCAGAGGACAGAGATGCAGGCACAAGGAGCCATAACTAAAGCACTGCTAATAGGATTGAGGAAACAATTAATTCTGGTTGTAAGCAGATGATACAAGCAAGCAGAGACTGAGCAGGAATAAAGAATATTCCTAATGTGTGCAAAGAATTTGTTGGCTAAGGCCATATCCTAAATAACCTCAAAATATCTCCATGAGCCAGGAAGACACAAATGTCACATATCCTTCTTGTAAGTTTACATAACACAAGACAATGCAAAATGTTTTTTGGTTTTTTTTGTAAGAGGCTAATTTCATTTGAAATGAACAGCTTCTTAATTATTAAATGTGGAGAAAAGAATATATTATTGTTACCATAAAAATTGGGGATATAATTTTAAAAGGTTTCAGTTATATCAAAACATTTAGTATTACATTTTATTAGTAATATTGTAAAGGATCACCTACACTTACAGCTAGATTGTACCTTCTCAATATACAAAATTGTTTATTATCCAAACAGCTATATTGCTGTTTGCACACTGCTTTTTTTCCCCATTTTGTAAGGCTCTGTGTTAAAATGTGTTCCATATTTTACAAGAGACAATAAAATGTCAACTTTACACCTCTAGCACAGAAAAATAACATTTAAAAATAACAAAAATAAAATTTGGAATTGTTTTAAATGTACAAAATCTGCATAAAGAATAAGCAAGAGCATGATAATAATTGATAATAAGTTATTGCAGTAGGACTTACCTTTCTTTAAGTACTTAAATGTGTTTGAGTACTGATGCTCTGCTGGTAATCTACTCTGATTGATGACAAACAATCATGTATGATAGAAATAATAGGATAGAGACTTTATCAGCTATAGACCTTGAGAACTAAAAAGAATCAGGCTGGGAGCTTTTCAGCGAGCTACGTTCAGTCTGCTGAAATACTTTGGTTGGTCATAATTTACATAATTGTAGCACTTATCACACCATCACACAGAAAGTGAGCGGTACCCCGCCCAGTGAGCCAACAGTTGTCAAGGCAACTGAGGCAAGGGTTCAATGGGAGCATGTCACTGGCCTTGAGAGATATCAACAAAGGAGTGGCTGAGGTAGCTCAGGGGATGTCAACACTGGGATCTGACTGCGAGTCACTGCACCACAGTGCAGGAAGTTGAGGTTTTGTCCTAAACATCCAAAACACATATCAATATTGATTCTGCTGCTGTGACAGACACATGTCATAGTAACCAATAAAGCAGGTGAAGGTGCAGCATAATGGAGCTACTTAACTACAGCCCAGTTGTGGAGAGTCATTTGTAGGTCTGTTTATGCTCTGTTGGACACTCAAGTGACCACTGAGCACATTAAGTTAAATGAGTTAATCTACTTTGTGTGTTCACACATAAATGACTGCAGAGCTCTGACATATAAATCTGTCTGTGTCTGTTTCCTGCTCCTCTAAAACATTACTCCATTCTTGCGTTTGTGTTCCTTTTGCCTTCCTCTCCTGCGTCTGCACTTTTCTCTCAGTAATAGATCTGTCTGCAGAGGATGGAAGGCCATCTTGTGCTTTGTAAGAGAAATATACTGCCT
Source organism: Parablennius parvicornis (assembly GCA_900302745.1). NCBI lineage: Eukaryota > Metazoa > Chordata > Actinopteri > Blenniiformes > Blenniidae > Parablennius > Parablennius parvicornis. Next base: position 32,831 of record OMNM01025665.1, on the reverse strand, counting down.
AGACTGAGTATGCGTGTAGACAATTACCATCGTGACTGAAATACAGAGCAGAAGCAGAGTATATAGACAGCATGTTACCAATCTGCCGTAAAACTACAGAAGAGATAAAAGCAAGCTACCACTCAAAAGTGTGAAAGCCCAAGGACCCAGATACTGACTGAGCAGCACAAACAAAGAGACTCAAACACACATTGGACGAGTCTTCTATCCATCCACAAAAGAAGACTCAATAAAAAGTCTTGTTGGTTTGGACAGTGAAGTGCAGTTAAAGTCTGCATTACTAAAAAGGAATGAAAGGTCCAGCTATTTAACAGCACCCAGCTGTTGGAACAAGCAGGCATTAAAATGACAATGTATTACATAAAAGAAATTATGAACAGATTAGTGACTATTAGGAGCAAACTTTATTAAATGCTCTTTTCTTTGCCTTACAATAGGCAACTTGTGTAAACTGAGATCTGGTGGTGGTACCACATCCGAGTATCATCCAGTGACCAAAGCAGTTTGTGTAAATAAGCAAAATGCCAGGAAAAATATCTTAGTCTGGATCAAAGTGAATTCAGGCGACAGTGTTCAGAAAATAGGGGAAAACGAGTTGGACTATAATTACCACAAATTATCTAAAAAGACAGAGCATTTTTCAATGTGCCTGTGTGTTTTAATAATATGTATTTGTTGAATCGGTGAGTTAAACTAAAGACAAACCCTTAAACTTTGAAAAAATAACAGACAATAAAAGATCTATTTCAATGACAGATAAAGTAATCCTCAGCAAAATCAACAGATTGACAAATTCCTCCGCAGAGCATTTATGCCGTCCGTCACTTTGCCAAGGCCACTTACGCAGTGAGGAATGGCTGTTTCCAGGCAACTGGGCGGCGAGCATCCGCAGTCTGTTTCTAACCACCATCAACCAATCACAGCATCAATTCTCACTTTGGCCAATCATTACTGATGTCATGCAGCTGCAGTTCAGCAGAGAGCTATTATCTGGGCCTACCAGCTCAATATACAAGGTGTCCAGGTGCCATGTGTGAGATCTAAGAGGTTACAAACACTCACACGGGCAATTTATCTACAATGGCTCAGATAACTAAATACCTGTGACTATCTGTACTTTTACTGTTTATCATTATTGCTATAAATCTCAGCTAATCATACTTCAAATGTACAATCAGGGAACTTTTATTGATGAACTTTGTTCCCTGGTTTGTTTATTTGAATGCAGAGTGCATGCCACACATATACTCAGCTTCTCCTCAACATTATTATTTCTGTTCAAGTTAACTCTGTGTAGAACCTATTGTAAAACCCTTAAAGTATGCAGGCTATGTATCTTAATTTTATGTGGGTCTTTTGAGCTTGAAATAGCAAATGTCATTTAAACTAACACCATCCCTGTAAGGAAATATGATCTCTAAGTTGTGAAGGGTAAAAAAAAAACATGACAGAAAACACATTCAATAAAATGAAATATTGGAATCTTACATGTTTGGTGTTATGTGGCTGCGAGAGGCTCAGCCATCTGTACTGATATCTATCAGGGTCTGTCAGACACACAAAAAAAAAAATGCAGTTCTTTTCGAGCATATAATTACTCTGGCTACACACTGGTCATATTGAGCATGTTTGTGTATCAGTGTGGCCTATACCTGCTGACAGAAGCAGCTCAATTTCACTGACAAAGGCTGCATGTGGTGAGGGTGAAAAAGTTCTCATTGCATCAATTCCTCTTTGCCACATACACGTCATTCACCTCACTTTGACAGACATAAGTTTAGGCAAGGCAATCTGTTAGCCTAACTGTGGCTGACGGTTCCTGTGATGTTTGGCTCAGGCTTTGTGTTTGATCTTCCAGGTACAGAGGAAGCGAAGCCTACGGGGATATCTCGTCTGTTCATTCCAATTCTCTCCGTCTCTGATCTGCTACAACAATGAATAACATGCACAAATAAGTAAATGCACAAATGAATAAATGCAGGGAGCTGGATGAACCTGTTCTGTAACCTTAATTAACAAATCTGTGTTTCATTACAATTTGTGTCTTTGTGCTTTCTGAAAGTTGTTAAACTTTAGGTTCTAACATTGTTAAAAACCATTACAGAAACTATTTCAAGCTGTACAACAGTGTCTTTACCAGCTCTGTCCCGTTGATACAATTACAGAAATCCACCTGATTCTGTCACAGGGAATTTGATCATAAACATCTGAAATGTATAGATTGTTTACTGTCTGTGACGCAAAAGTGATATTACATAAATTAGATAGATCTCAATTTAGAGGCAATAGATCATTGAATATGCATGTGTGTGGACAAAACTGGAGCATCTGGAAAAAACACATGATGCACTATGTAATATAGTGCACCACTTTACTTTAATCTAAATTCGAAGTAATTCTGATTGGGGTTGAAACCAAAATTTCAGTTACACAGATAACTGTATGTAAAGAAGAGCAGATGAGGTGTGCGTCTGTGTGAGACTCTACACACTTGTGTGCTGAGGTTTACAGATAGAAGCCACCGGACTCATAAAAACAAGATAAGTGTTGTGTCAATAGTCCAAGCTTAGGCCATTAATCTAAGTAAAACAAGAGCCTGTGCTTCACTGCAGTAACCATGGTAGATGCAGCGAGGGCGAAACATAGAGGAAGAAGAAATTCAGTATCCATTAACCTACAGGCCGGCCATGCCATTAACAGACAGGTCCATCGAGGTAACATTATGGCCAGCACACCAACAACAAGAATTATACTGAAGCTCAAAACCGAACGTCTCTCATGAGAATGGTCATGTCGCCTGTTATGTTTCACGATGCAACATCGAGAGAGTTGTGTGGCATTCATACATTATTCTGCATGCTATTTATAACAAGACACGTTACAGATCATGTACTTAATTAAAACCAAAAAGGCATATGTACCAGAACAAAAATCCACAATAAGCAAATGTGGCCTGTTAAATATCCAATCTTTTTCATCCAAATCTTTACTGGTAAGTAATTTGATAACTGACCACAGTTTTGATTTATTGAACCTCACTGAAACCTGATTACAGTGGAAAGAATGTTTCAGTTTAAGTGAAGCAGCCCCCAGTACTTATATAAATGATCATGCTCCTTGAGAAACTGGTCAAGAAAGAGGAGTAGCATCTATTTACAACTCGATGCCTCTTATCAATTCCAGAAGTAAACCTAACTGAAAAAAAAATCGTTGAATGCCTCACTCTGAACCTCATGCTCTTCGACTGGAAAACACAGACAGCAGATATATTTGTCGTAGTGTATCATCCTCGATCTCCATGCTCTGAATCTTTATCTGAATTCTCAGAGTTTCTCTGTGCTTTGCTACTGAATTCAGGTAAAGTCATTATAGTGGGTGACTTAAACATTCATACAGACCAACTTGTTTAATTAGAAGCTTGTCTTAAAGACATAAAAACTTACATGAGCCATAATTTTTAGCTTCTGAACTCAGATGAAACAGAAGTTATTGTATTTTGTCTAAAACATCTCAGATGGAAACGATACAAACATATAATAACACTGAGTGGTATTACTTTGACCTCCAGTACCACCTCGAGGAACCAAAGAGTTATTTTGGAGCAGGACTTATCCTTCAACTCCCATATTAAACCAGACTGCAGGACTGCCTTTTTTCACCGACGTAATGTCTCTAAAATCAAGAGCATGCTGACTCTGAGTGATGCAGGAAAATAATCCATGTATTGCAAAACTCTTGATCCCCATCAGCTCCTTGGTGTGCCATAATTTGGCTGCACCTCCGCAACCTAGAAATCAGGCTCCTCTCATGTGGAACCAGCTCCCAGTTTCAGTTAAGGAGGCTGACACCGCCTCTACTTTGAAGGTTAGACTTAAGGCTTTTTAACTTAATAAAGTTTACAGTTAGTGCTGTTTCAGGACACTCTGGACCATTTCCTAGCAGAGCTGCCATAGGTTAAGACTGCAGAAGGACCAACCTCCTTTCCTTTAGCACTTGCCATGTTTCCCTATTACATGTCACTAACATCTCTCTCTCTCTGTCTTGTCTCTGTCTCTCTCTCTCTGTCTTGTGTTGGCTTTTTCTCTGTAAAAGTACCTTGAGATGACTGTGTTGAACTGAATTGTTTGACATATACATAGATATACATGGATGATTTTCTTTTATGAATGAACAAATCCACCTTGTATCAATACATTAGTTTACATTCCAAGAAAGAGCAAAACAAACCTAATTACCATGCAAATAATTGAGATGTTCTGCCACTTTAAGACAAGACCGTAAGTCTATCAACTTGTCAGTAATTATAACAATATGCTACTATTATTGTTATTCACACTTGTTTAATAGAGTATAGTCAGCTCAGTGTGGGTGAACCAAGCTGTGTATGTGTGCGTGCGTGCGTGTGTGTGTGTGTGTGTGTGTGTGTGTGTGTGTGTGTGTGTGTGTGTGTGTGTGCGTGTGTGTGTGTGTCTGTGAAGATGTCCCTCCAGGCTGCAATGTTATTCCTTCAACAGCAGCTGCAGCCTCTCGATAAGAGTCACACTGTACAGCTTCACTTTGAGGACAGAACGAACTGAAATGTAAGGAGAGAAAACATTTACAAAATAGACACATGCACATGCGTGCACACACAGACACACCCACACACATGCACACACGTGCACGCACATGGCAGATATTTAGAAGCTGGAAGATTAACTAACATGAAATAAGACACGTTCCTCTGAGAATGGGAGCACATTTTAGTTTCAGAAAAATTCTCAGTCAAACAGACCTGACAATCCTGCCAAGAGCATCTTGAACACATCTTATAATCAGCAGAGCTCAGTATTGGTTAAAGAAATCCCTGTTGTATTCCAGATTGAGTCACTTTAGCTCCAATGAAAAGAAAAGGGAAGAATAAAAGAGAAAGGATGAAATGTGAATATCAGCACAAAATATCCGAAAAGGGAATAAAGTTGAAGGAATCTGAAGCACTGGGGTTTGTAACATAAATTCTTGGATAAAGATAGAACATGCAATACAAATTTTAAGAAAATGAAGAATGTGAGTAGTGAAGAAAACACTAGAACTACTCCTGTATATTTTCACAGAAGACTTCTAAGGACAAATACATGAATTTCAAACATATATTCAGCAAATCCGTATTTCAAAGAAACTGCAAAGAAACTGCAATTATGGCAACCCACCATTCATAGAGCTCAACTCTGCAACACTAATTACATTTCTATTTGTCGCAGAAGCATACAAATATGGCAGTGAAATGAACCAACTGTCCACCATATAATATGTTAACATAAGTGAAAGATATAGAATATAAAATAAAAACAAATACAAAACATAAACATTTGAAGCTATTGTATATAAAAACATCAAGACTCCCATTGAGTTTACATGTTGCAAAATGCAGAGGGTTTGTAAAAGTGACGATGTGCGTCCACACAGAGAATGTAAATTCTGTAATGTGCAAATGAAATATCCTCATTAAAGCAGCAAATGTTGTAGATACTTTTCAATAGTACATGATGTATACAGTAATTTGCAATAACTTAATTCTCACATCTTGATTATCACCATAAAACTGAGTCTACGTGGCTATTATTGTTGAATACAAAAAACACAAGTCAGTTTTCTACACGGATATTTCGCTGTCTTTATCAATATAAATACTGTAAGTCTAACTTATGAATGAACCATCATATTGCTTATTCCACCTTTGCCTTCCTGGCTGGGAGGAAGGAATCTAATACTTTATGTTATTCAGTTAGGAGCAATTTCCTGCTCCAATCAAATTAGAAGTGCACTGACCTTGGGGTGCTTCAGTGTCGTATCATTAACACAATTTACCTGAGCAGGAAAGGCCTGTCTTATTTTTTCTTAACAAAGCAATGCATAAAAACAACACAATAATAACAATGCAGAGCTATAAGTTGGTGTGGTGGTTATATGCATACGAGTTTACTCAAATCATTTTAAATCATGTATTTGTAGGGTAATTGGTGATTTTAAAATTGCTTGTACATGTAAAATTGAATGTGTGGTTGCATATGTCCATTTTTGTTCTGTTATGGACTGTTCAGGGTTTACCCTATCTTCACTCAAAGTCAGCTGGAATCAGCCCAAGTGCCAGGTGAACTTAAGGTTATATAAATCAGTATAGAAGATGGATGAATAGCACTATATTGAATATATCTTTCTGAACTTCCACACAAATCTGGTGATATACATGAGTCTGCATGCTTTGATGAAGGAAGAATAAGGAAAACATATGCAGCACATGGTTTGTTTGTAAGTGTGGTGCCCACAAACTGAAGGGTGTACACAGTTAGAGTGTACTATGTGTGAGAGTCTGGCGTGTGTGCGTGTGTGCATGTGTGTGTGTGTGTGTGTTGCATTGAGCTGCATGGGGTGGCTACTCGCTGAGTTTAAAGAGCAACATGTAGAGAAGAAACAGTCACTGTCTGTCAACCACCAGCCTGCACTGAGACTCTGAATTCCCATTCATTCCTCACTTCTGGCACAAACAGACCACCAACCAAATCGGAGCCCTGGATTTCTGCAGTGTCATAAAAGTGTGTGTGCGCGTGTGCGCGCGCGTGCGCGTGTGTGTGCGCGCGTGTGCGTGTGTGTGTGTGTGTGTGTGTGTGTGTGTGTGTGTGTCACCAGATGAGCCTCAATGAGAGATCCTACTAAAGCCCTGCAGCAAACAGCATCAGGCTGATCTGTTTTCACTGCAGACAAATCAAACCCTTAAAAGATCTGACCTGCT
>OMNM01025665.1:11953-26042 GCA_900302745.1 Parablennius parvicornis | reverse complement strand
GTTGAAAGTTAAAAGGGAAGTGTGATTGAGCATGGTGGTGTGTGTGTCTGTGTGTGTGTGTGTGTGTGTGTCACCAGATGAGCCTCAATGAGAGATCCTACTAAAGCCCTGCAGCAAACAGCATCAGGCTGATCTGTTTTCACTGCAGACAAATCAAACCCTTAAAAGATCTGACCTGCTCCTTGGTAAGGTGGGAGGTTCATACAACCACCGAATGACAAAGCTCAAATCAGTAGACAGAGACAAGACAGCAGATTCAGGAAGTAAGAAAGATCAACATTTTCAGTCTGATTTTTAAGTTTAGTCCTATGATATATTTGATGCCATGTCAATTATGGTAATATTTGAATTCAACTAATTTATATTTGCAAAACTAGAACTACATTTCTATTTGGAACCTCGGGTCTATTCTCTTTAATGTTTAATACACATTAAAGTAAAAGTTTTCAAATTAGCAGGGATTACAAAATAGACACAAACAATTTACTAAGTCGACAGATAAAGCTCATTTATATTATTTAATATTTTGATCTCAAATGTAAAGAGGCTGCATACTGTATGCCATAAATACTCAAACTTAAGCAGACACTATTTGAGACAAATTCAAAGAATATATTTTATACCTACCTATTAGTCAATAAAAGACAATACAAGCACTGTATAAATGAATGATACTACTTTACTAAACAAAGATACTTAGGTCAGAGCCCTGAGTAACAGATTGTCATTTCAATTACGAATATCCTGTCACAATGTAAAGTCCAATATTAGAAGCCTAACTGTGTGTTGTGTTCTGAAGTGGCATTATCATGCTTTCACAGGACACCATTATAATTCAACCTAACACCCCAACCCTTAGTCCTACATGTTCTGGGTTTAATGCATTTGGGTGGTGAATGTCACAGGAACAAAAACAAGGCTCAAGTGATTCAGGACTCTTTCTTAAGTACCATGGTAACTCGGAGAGAGAAAGTTCATTGCAGTATTGTGTGTCCACAAAAAGGTGCAGACAATAGGGTGGCAATTCTACAGTGAAAAACAGGTTCAAACACAGCACCATTTTCATTGCTTCACTGCTTTAATGCTCGCAAATACAACCAGAAACCTAACAGAATATCTCTCACAAAATCTAAAATTTTCCAAGGCAATGAGCTGACAACATAAAAAATATATATTTTTAGACAACAATGCAACAGTTTAACGCTTTGTACATATGATTATTTCTCAAAAAAAAAGAAAAACCTAACAAGAAATCTACAATAATCCTCTTATAAGCGGCTGCTGCTCATGCCAAGGGAACAATAAGCTATTCTTTGCTCAATTGAGCTGCATACTAATAGGGTGATTATGAGACCTAATTATCAGATGGTACTTGTCAGGAAGAAACTGTGCAGTTTGCCTGAGGAGAAAATACAAAACAGAAACAAACTGTTGTTTCTAATGAAACGCCGCAGAGGATCGCCATGCTTTTAAAACACAGCTGGTCAAGAGGCCAGTTCTTTATAGGGTATACCACAGTAAACCGTAAAGTATACTGAGGGACGGTGAGTCAACCTTACTGGCACTGACTCCATTGGTTATTCTGTCACATCAGTCATCAGGTCACATGTTGAGCGAGTTATTAAATATGTATAGTTCCTCAGGCCAGCATATGGTGGTAGGGGTGGTTAAGGGAAATTGTGAAAAATGATGAAGATAAACAGTCTTGACATGATTAATGAACACTCAAGAAGCTTGAGAATGAGTGTGAGTGTCAGAGTCCTCGATCTAAGTACATAATTGGCAGGTCTTTTTGTGGTATATTTCCTCTATGAGTTCCAATGGACCATACTTGAAATATTCTCATAATTATCCATTTGATATTTTCCTTTTAGCAGTAAACATGGTGCATCATGCTCTTTCAATACCTTCTGTCTCTTATATTGTTCTTCCTCACACAATGGCCTGCATGTGATGGAGGCATCACAGCATTCATGAGCCTCCTCACTGGTGTTCCTCTCTTCCTGTTGCCGTACAGCTCTATCCTCAGTATCTGCTTTCTTAATTAGCTATCATGACTACTGCATACAACATCAAATAATTGCAGCCTAGTTTTTTTTTCTCCTCATTTTCCCACCACTGTCCCACGAGGTCATTATCCAATGTACTAATCATCTATTATAAAATATTCACATATTTAATTGAATTAATTTTTGTTCTGTTTTTTTTATGTTACATTTTTAAAATTCTCTAGTTAAAAGTGTAGTTTTTATGTGGCTTAGTTGATGACAGGGAGGGATGACCTGAGGACTCCTGAGCATCACAAATTAGATACGCAATATTTCCAATTTCACACCGTTTAATAATTTAACATTTAATATAAAAACAGACAGGCTGCCCAGGAGGAAACAAAAGCAGTGAACTCTCTCTCTCTCTCTCTCTCTCTCTCTCTCTCTCTCTCTCTCTCTGGATTATGAAATGATAGTATAAAGAATGATATCAAGACCAATATTTTCCTGACTCCTATAATAACTACTCCTTTGACCTCAAGTGTAATAAACTTAAATTATGTCCAGTTATTGGTCCCATCTCCAGAAAACAGAAAACAGTCCAAATGTGCAGTGACTTAAATTCTATTAAAGAGACATTGAAAAAGCTTTTGTTGGGCTTCTGTGTCTGTTCTGTGTCCAGTTCCTTACGTTTTCACACATTTTTTTCTGTGAGCACTTGTATCATTTGAGAGGCTGCTCCCTGAGGATTTAGCTTCCTTTCCTCCAATTACCACCAATGTCACCTCCTTTTTTTCCTTTCATGCTTCCTCTATCGTTTTATCTGTCCTCCTCAACCCTCACTCACTCTCCACTGCCATGTCTTTGTTTCTCTCTGCATGTGTCTCTGTCATTTTGCCCGTGGGCAGAAGTGGAATAAAATATCAAGAGCAGAGGCTGTGCAGATACATGCTACCTTTCACCACCTTCCACTTTTATATTGATGCAATGGAAATTCTGGTATCTGCTAGAAACTTTTACATTAAGTACCAGTTTTGTCTCTGTGTCCAGGTAAAATGCTGAGGTCTGCAGTTTGGAGCAGCAAAATGGAAAAAAGAGACTGATTGACACCTAATCTTAATGGAACGTTGCCCATGTGTTTCAATGTCTTTGAGCCAATCTCAGCCCAGATTTCAGTTATCTCTCTGGAGAGACAATGCAGCTCACTTGTACAGTGAAGGACACCATGTCTTCTGCAACAACCTACTCACCCACTAACAGAATCAGCACAAATGTCCCAAATACAACTACAAGACAAAAGAAAATGCACATAAAAATCCGAATATAATTTATAGAGGAAAAACATCACCGATAAAATAGCTCTGCAGATTCTATGCTTTAAATTAAAGCTCAGAAAAAACCCCACAACAGTTTAAAATCTACATTGCATTCATGAAAGAAAATAACAGAGAATCACTGTAAAATAATTTCATTGCTCTAATTGCAGTGCTACAAGAACAGAAATACATCAGCATATGGTCCTGCTGTTAACACCTATAGCTTACAATCACACCCACACGCCCTGTAGCATGCAGCTCCTTCTGTGCATGTGTGTGTCTCTGCATGCATGCAGGCCTGAGTGTGCGTGCATATGAATCCTTTCACAGTCAGTTGTAGGTTTGTGGCAAAGTGCAGAGGCAATACACAATAAAAACATCAACACACGCAGCACCTGTAGATCCCTCTATCACCAGCCCTGTGATAAGAATTGTTATTTGGCATCACTGAGTTCTAGTGCCTGAATGAGAAACAAGTGTCTTACCAGAGAGCATGACATCAAAAAACAGCAAAGCACAACTTTGTGATTTCTTTAATTTCATCGTGCCATAATCCAACTGAACAGTTGTGTGAATACAGAGTGCAGTAAATACCATGTGGTCAGCTGAGACTGATTGGATACACTCAGCAGAGTCTGTCTCATCTACTGGCTGCCAGCCAGGAGCTGTTGATTAGGCTTCTCAACACTGATTAAAAATATAAGTTGCCTCATAACAGAGGTTAGATTATGGTTGAAAGCCCTCCTAATGCCAAACAAATATGCCCAACCCCTGAGAGATGAACAGCTGATTTTGAATCGACAAAGATAGATCTCATTGCATTCACATGCTTCCCATGCATGAGATTGTTCACAACATTGATGGTGTTCCACATTTATGAACTCCAGTTGTGCACATGGCAAACAGCCATATCACATTGTCCAAGCTTTCTGTTTGTTTAACCTTCACACAACTGTGTTGTCATTGTAAAGTAAAGGCGTTGCAGCTCAGAGACATGTTTAAAGTTCATCTTAAGGATTCGTTTTTATCAACAAATCACTGTAGAAGTAGAAATCATATCCTATTGCTTTTATCCTCATTCCAGAGAGAGCAGGCAAATGAAACCAGAACAAATGTATATACACAAGCATGCACACAAGGACAAAGATGCATTGTACTGACAAGCTGTCAACGACAGGACTCGTGTGCCATAAAAGGCCTCATAGCTATACATTTAAAAGGTGAGCAGTTCAAAGATGACCTTGACTTCTTTGAGCACCACTAATCCCTCTGACATCCCTGCCCCCTATATTTTCTTTTCTACTTGAGAGCCCATCCCTACCAACTCTCCTTTTAATTCAATACATTTACTTCAGATTCATTTTTTTATAAACACCATATTGGAGCCAATAAAAACTCATCCAGACTACTGCTGAAAACCCCAAATCTAAAAATATCCCATCTCACTGGCTCTACATCATCATCTTACACTTCACCCTTTCTTCAAACCACAACATTTGCTATCCTGATGCTCCCTCCTCCACTAAACTAACCTCTCTCTCCCACTCTCTCCCTCTCTTCCTCCTCCTCTTTCCTTCTCTTCTCTTCTTCATTCAGGCGAGATCTAATTCATCGATGAATAATGGATGGATGGATAGAAGACTTTCATCTAGCATGGTTCTCTTTCTCTCACTGTCTTTCTCTTGCGGAATGGCTGAAGTGCTAATGCAGGGCAACATGAATTGGAGATGAGCCCAGGGACCTCCCACTCAGTCTGTTTGTCTGTCTGCTGCCTGAAGGATATCTCTCTTAGACTGTGGCTGTTTATCCTATTCCAAACCTAGTCACTTACAATCCCTGTGCAATTGTTATATTAATGCACATTATAATTGTTACATCTCAGTATTTCCTAATCACCAAGGAAATCACAGAAATGGTGATTGGTGGCCATCTTTTTTTCATCCGCTTTCATTTCAATTATCTACAACCTTCTTCATTGCTCATTACTGCGGTTCGATTGCTCCCTGACCTTGGGATAGTGATCTTAGGTTTGTATTGACCCTGATCCTCACGCTTCCCTACCATTTAATACCCTTAGAAGCCCCATCAAAGAACCAATCACTGAATCCACAGCCATGTCCTCGCTACATTGCTTTATAAGATAAGGATTGGTTTGAATCCACTCTGAACTAAACCTGCTTAACTGAGGAGAAAATCACTTCATCTGATTATCAGCACTATTGTACAAGAAATTCACTGATATGTAATTACTTAAGATCTTGATATCATTGTAATATAAGTTCGAATAATTTGGATCATCAAGCCTAAAAATGCTGATAGTACAAAAGGACGTAAAAGACAATGACATACAGCCTTGTTGCATGAACAGTAAGCATGCTTAAAGAAACATGTTTCTCTGTCTTGTTATAATCTTTTGTTCTCGGTACAATTAAATTCATCCCAAATACCTATAGCAACCACATTTTAGTGTTGCTGTATTGTTTTGAGGCCAATCTGTGGTACCAGGATTAAAGACCAAATAAATGGAACCAACCCCCACAAAACCTCAGCAATTAGAGCTGGGAAACACCCGTGAGCAGCAGCTTGTCAAAGACCCCATCAATAATGCAGCCACACCACTGTCCTGCTGAACCTGGCTCCTTGTCGATACCCGTCTGTCTGCGTGTCCATCCGACTCCTGTTACTTCCATCACCTGTCACTCCTGACTGCCTGACCTAAGGCCAGTTTCTTGCTGTCCTTTTAAGACCTCTCACGTCTACTTCTAGATCTTATTGTTGAGCTGCTGGTGAAGATATAAGCTTCAAGTGATAGGATTTTAGACAATTTAAATATATCTTTCCATTTGTTATCAAAATGACATGATGATGTAGTCATGCCATCTGGTGTATGGTTGCTCCTTTTCAGCCTTAGAAATACAGCATAAAGTCTCTGTGTATATCAGACTTTTGTCATTTTACAGGGGAAAAATTATAACTGATTGGATGTCTCCAATCAATAATGAAAAATCTATGTCAATTTATCCCTCAATAATGCCTGAAAGCTTGGCAGTGGACAACAGATAGATGTCAAAGAAATACCTTTTAAAATAGATGTTACCCAGTGGCTTTAACTGAACAGAAGCAACACAATTTTCTTTTAAAATACAGAAATAACTAAAAATATACAAACATCAGAGTTTTGGACACCCATCTCCTATGCTGAGAAAAGAAAATCACTGAATTTGATTGCTATTCCTCTCAGGAGGCGAGGAAAGAGTCCAGCTGTGAACAACAACAGTAATAACAGCTGCTGTTCCATCATACACACAGCTAGAATAATAATCAGCCTTGTATTACACAGGCCAGTAGCTTTTCAACTAACCTCTCATCATGGTTGTCGACAGCAGCAGACAAAATGGTGGAGTCGTAGGCAACAACACAAAATAGCAGAACAAGTGGCTGACAGGCACGGTTAAGAGTATTTGTTGGTATGGTTTGTGTCACTGGCTTAATAAGGCAGATTAGTTGAACAAACACATATAAAAAAATATTAATTAGAAAGTGGATGGAGCTTTAAAGGTCGTTGTACAAGTGAAAGACATGTAGCAGGTAAATTATTTTGTTGAACTGTCAGTAATTGAAAATTTAAAACGGGAATCATTTGATGCAATGAAGCATGGGAGTAAAAGTGGGCGCAGGTGTCTGGGATGCAGGGATGATTTTATATATCAGAGGAGAAACTTTAAAATATGTGAAATAGAAAAAACAAAAACAAGCACTGTCTGAAATCAAGCCTGAAAACAATAACAAACATAGAGACAACACAATCTGCTGCTCTGCTTAAAGAGTGTGCCACTCTAACAGTCATATTCTCAATAAAACATGGATGTTAAAATGGAAGTGTGAAAATATGTGAGGAGATCAAGAACCTCATATTGTCTGACGCACTATGTGAACACCACATGAAATACGTTCATGCTGATCCCTTTAAGGTCATTTGGGCAACTAATTTAATACAATCCGCCACATAACTGCACAGTGTCTATAAATATTTGACACAAATCTTCCTGAATCATCTTCATATGAAAATGATAAACCAATTATTGCCCACCCAAAAACATCACACACTGCATGTTCAACTTACAAATACAAGATAGGTTTGGATTCCTCATAAAGACACAACCACCAAAATTCATAATAAAAAACACACTGTTGTGCAGGCTTCACAAATGTTTGAAAGGCTACTTGAAATGGAATTCATTCCCACTCGAAAAGGCCATGAGTGTCATTATTTTTTTCCTGCGCTATAGTGTTTGCTGATTGATTCTTTGACTTCATGAACAAAGAAAACTCCTCACGTAATTCAGCTTCTAACACCTAGTTGTAAAAACATGTTGAACATCTCCCAAACAAAGAACTTCACGAGATAAAAATATGTCATATCTACAACATGAGAATGAATAATGCCATAACTGGCCGTTCCCCAATTGGATTCTTTAACCTCTGATATTCAGATCTTGTGAAACTGAAAAAAAAATCTTGCCGCATCTGTCTGAGCTGTGGTACAGTAATGTGTGGTCTCATTCTACTGCCCGGGCTTCTTTGTTATGTTTTTACAACAAAAGCTGGAACAAAAAGCTCACAACACGTATCCACTACACAGATAACATCACACTTAATAGACCATTAACTGAGAAGCAGAAGGACAGACACACAATACATGAATGAATTATATACATGAATGACTTGGCTGATTATGAAAGTGCTCCATCATATTAATTTAGACACACACCACATATAAACATTACTGGACATAACATGACACTCACAGATAAACACAGTTGAAGCTGTGTGTTAAGTTATCTGGGACCATTGCTTGCAAAGCTCTGTAATAATCAGCAGGCTAATTGAATTAGACTCTAGCATAACTCATTGTAATGGTTGAAATGGAGGGAACCGGAGACCCAACCAGCTGTTCTCTGTTTTCCTTTACTGGTTCTCCACAGCGCAGCGACAGCCCTGTTTTAATTACAGGAAGACCAGAGAGGAATGGAACGAAGGAGAACAAAAGAGCTTAACGACAGGTGAAGGGTCACATGCAGCAGCAGAACCACTTTTTCATGTATGTTTGCTTCTAACAAGCCCTCTTAATTACTCTACATCTAACTTGCAAATCTAAAATGACAGATGTGACTGAAAAAGGGGCTGAACGATGTGCATTTTACTGTGGTACATTCCCACGGATCCTCTATGCAGTGGATATGCTGATTGAGCGCTGTCTGATTAAATAACAGCCAAACTAGCACATCACACAGCATGAGAGGCAATTGAGCATTTATGGGAAGATCACACTAGAAAACATTTCACACATTTTTAAATCTGTCAGTCTCTCAGACCCTGACAACAGTGCATATGCAGAGTCACTAATAAAGACTTTGATGTGCTGCCTGTTCAGTTTGGAGCCTGTCTCCTACACAGCTCCATCAGGTACAGCGGGGTGTCCAGCAAAGGAGCGCAGTGAGTGAACGAGTCTTATGACCCAGTAAACTGTCTCCCTCAGGCAAGGGATACATCCTCTGAATACCAAAATGTTGGTTTTTGTAAAGACTGGTGCAGGCAGGAGAGAGGGAGGGAGAGGAGTGCACCCTCAAATCAAATTCTCATAGTTACGTTTCCACTCAGGGAACACATTCACATAAATCTAACAAATCTGGCACCACTGATAAAAGCCCTATGAGCTACAATAATTACAATTTAACTAATCATCACCATTTTTAGAGATTGCTGTAAGTAAACAATAACAATCAATATTTCTGTGGCCTACTTATAGATGTTTTTTTTTTTTTTACACAATAACCAAAGCAGTAGTATTAAAATATATTCAAAAACATATGAACAAAAATTAGATACTGCACTTCATAAAATGTACCTCAAAGTAGTTTGAAAGGATAAATACATGTAAACGACTACCGTAGGTCAATGATTAAATAAAAACATTCAATTTAGATTAATCAGTTACATCAAATTTGGAAGATCTGCATTCTACTGTCACCCAAAAAACTGTCAGTCATGCATTTATTATCACTGGTTTAGATCACACCTTCTGATTACTGAGTGTTTGACTTGTTCTGATTCAAAATAAATCTTAAAGCCACGTCACAGATCTGTCATTGACACCCAGGAAATGGTTTAAAACTAAGAGCGACAAGGATATTTCTGGCAGCCCTTCCTCATTAAAGATTGTCATTCCAGAAGATAGCAGGCCATGTCTGTATCTCCTAATTAATCTGTTTTGGAAACACAATATCATTGTTAAAGTAACTACATTCTATCCATTTCTACTCTTCGTAATTTATTGCGTGGTTTTGAATGGCCTATATTGTATTCATTCAGTTTTCCTTTGATGGGAAGGACTATGTTTTTTACAAGTGCTTCACAAATTAAACAGTTATTATGATTACAAATTGTATTGGTTTTACTATGAACCCTAAAGAAACACTATATTAATATTGAATGAATATTGCAAGCCAGATTTGATCAAATAAGAAAAAATATAAAACTTACATAATTTAGCCATGGCTTTCTTAACCTAAAGTAATGAACTGACAGGTAGTCACCAAAGTAGAATAAAATCATGCAAAAATATTTGCTTTGCCATTAAAAAAGCCCATCCCAGTTAGTTCCTCTATTGTGAGGTGATACTTCTGCCTGATTATCTTGTATTGAATGTAATCTGGCCATTAAAAACAGAAGCAATTAAAAACCTACTTAATCCGATTGAGGATGTTGAGATTTCATATAATCACAATTTTTGGATTTTCCAATAGATGATCAGGAGAAACCGAGTGACTGCATCTTAACAGGTGATTTTGTTGATTCATTTTCAGTCCATTTGATTGGCTGTTTCTTGTGTGTTTTTCAATGAGCATAAACCCTAAATTTATACTTTTTGATGGAGCCGCTGTGGCTCAGCTGGTTGGAGATGTCTTCCAAACCCATACTTGGCAATCTCTCATCTGACCTCAGCCATGTGCTGAAGTGCGAAGTATCCTTGGGCAATACACTGAACTTCAAATGGCTTGACTGCTGAGTGAGTGTTACTAATATTGTTGCTGATGCAGTGAAAATGCAATGTCTGAAGTCCATATACCATTTACCATTCTTCCATAACCATTGGTGTAAAGAAAAAAATAAGATAGACAAGACGTCTCCTTTCTTTTCAGACCCAGTTCTTGTCAACTTAGATTTAACAGTATTGGTGAAGAAAAGATGCGGCTAGAAGCTTGTATTCCAATACTACTTTGACTACTACTACTAATATTGTTCCTGTTATGAAAAGTCAACAAATCCAGCCACAGGAGAGACTGAGCTGTTCAGCATAGAATAATGACATTGGTCTGTTGTGCAGTTGCATTGTTTTTCTTTTCGGCACTCAACAAAAAAGGAATGACAACAGTCTCAGACATTTTAAGACCAAACTAATGTCATCTATGAAAGTAATTTTTGTTCATGCCTGTTGTGAAAAGGGTGTGACAAGAGTAGAAATCAACTTGATTAAAGAGGGACGTTTGACACGTCACAATGATACCACACAAATGACACCTTGTGATTTTCTACTGATTGATAGGTACCGTCTCTATTCATGAGACATGTTCACCTATCTTGTGACAAGCTGACAGAGGCAGAGCAGTGACCCATGAGTACAACTCAGACCTGAGGCAGGAAACAATTTATCATTCACACTGAGGCGAGCTAACACTCTCTGGAGATCCTGCTCAAAGAAGAGACATGGCTCACATGTCACATTAGCAGTGGAAAAGACGTGTGGTCAGCAGGACTTCTAGTTGCACTTTTTAGGAACAAGCAAACAGGCACACATACTCTCACACGCTGAATGCATATAACACAGAGACGGAGAGTTTTCTAGATAAATGTCTAAAACTCATCTTTAAGCCCAAGGTTGGCTGAAGAACAGGCCTATTAGCTATGACTTTCAGACTGTATCGGCTGAAAATGCAGCACAATTATTTGCTCTACAGGGCTCCTTGCATGAGAAGACTGCAAGGTCTACCCTACTGCTGCATACATGCAAAAAATTAAATGCTGAAGTGAGAAAAGAGGCATTTTCGTCCCCTGACCAATCAGAATATGGAGCAGACACCTGTTTAGGTGTGGTGATGTGAACTAAAGACTGAAGACTGAAACCAAAGCAAGTAGGAGAGAAAAGGACAGCAACAAAAGAAACCCTCAATCTTCACTTACAGGTCAGTATAACATTTAAAATAAACATGTAAAGTCATACTGTTCACTTTATGTGCCATTATTGACTCAAGAAAAATATGAGTTGCAGCATGAATATGCTCCAGGAGATTTTTTTTTTTTTAAGATGTAGACATTATCAGTCTTTCAAATCTTCAACTGGAAATAACATAATGTCCTGAAGCCTATAAAGCAATGACCACTAAAGAATGCAGCCTTATCACAATAGCACATGGTTTAGAATGGGGAACTCTAATGGTAACTGATTAGCCTCAAACAGACCATAAGTATCAAGTGTGTGCCACCATTTCACCTCAAAATAATGGGTGTAACTTTTTCAGAACTAAAATAGCGAATCAGTCATCGGGCTGACCCACAGAGTGCTGACTGCTCAGCGCAGTATCAATGCAGTTGTACAACTATGTGCAAAGTATTTCAACATGCCTAACTGAAGGGGGCTATTTAAAAATACATTTCTGAATTCTGAAATAGCTTTGGTGAGATCTAAAGATCTGACTTTAATAAAGAACCAATTTGTGGTAAATTGCAAAACACTGTTAAACACATTAAACTTTTTGTGCGGTGGGAAAGCCCTATTAGACATATAGGGTTGAAATATGTTTTGTGCACCTACAAGCAGAAAGAAAACGTGCTTTTTCTGGTTCATTTCACACTCTCACAATCAGTCACATGGATGGAACAACATCTCACATCGGCATAGCATACAGCTCATCCCTGCAACTAAAGAAAGTTGTTTACTTTCACAAATGGGTAGCTAAAATAAAAACATTCTTTCCCTCATCACAGCATATGAAGTCTAACGCCAAAAAGTAATTATAGCCAGTGGCGTTCCTTATCTTTGCGGAGTTGTGTAATCACATTCAGCACGAGTGGTGTCTGAGCTGCAGGGCTCTTCAGCCAAGTTACACAAAAATAGTGTTGTAAGGGTTTTAGGATGTTGCTTCAGTGTTGGAAGTAAAGCTCTTTGCATCCAGGCAACCTACAATGTGTCTCTCTAACAATATGAATAAAGTATTAAACGTGTTAACCAATTTTGCTTCCTTCCCAAAATCAGCACGGCCTCTCAGCACTTCTATTTCTCTAAGTGCTTTTATTCAGGGTGTGGGGAGCTAGGAGCCTACCTTAAAAGATAATGGTTTTTGGTGATTAGCGTCTGACTGTGGAGTGAGTGGCACCATGCTAGCAGTGATTTCCATCTATTTTTAGCAGATGGGGGGGCTGTTATTCTGGGAATGTCCAAACGGGGGGCAGTGGGTACATATGTGTGTCTCTGGAAGTGAGTTACTCTCAGTCCATGTGTCTGACTTTGTTTATTCAAACAGGATGTTTCCTTACCCTCTATGGAGGGAGCTTGGTCCTGGGCAGCATACAACATTTCCTTGAAGGCCTGAGGAGGAAATCAGAAAAATTTAAGCATTTTCTATATTTAAATAGCAAAGAAACACATAAGACAGTTCTGTAAAAAAAAAAAAAAAAAAAAAAATTTTTAATTTAAAAAAAAAAAAAAAAAAAAAAAAAAGTTTTGTAAAAAAAAAAAAAAAAAAAAAAGACTGCGTTTACCTGGACCTCCAGGTTCACAGAGTGCAGGACTTTGCAAATTCAGTGAATTAAACATGTATGAATGATTCAGATGGAACAACAAACTGCCTGAACTAACAGTGCGTCAGACTTAAAGTTCTACAAAAGGTTTGTAAATTAGATTATGTAAAAGGTGATGCACGAAGCAATAGATAAGAGACATCTGCTTTTACAATCCAACTGAATGTTGAGGGCTATTACTTGTTCTCCACAGCAGGGATCACAAAACTGCTAACAGAATGAACAAAGTGTTGTGTCTGTAAAAGAGTAAATACTTCTGACCAAGTAATGAATGTGTTGCAAAGACCTGTTTGTGTAAAGCTGTCTCATTTCATATTTGTTTCTCAAATACACATGAAGTAACTGAAAACAAATCACTGCGCTTTCACTCATAAAAAGAGGAACACCGATACAAGAAATTTGATGCAACACTTTCTAAAATATGTGAAATGACAATTCTACTGAACAAGGAAAAAAAAACTGGAGCTCAATTCTGTTTCCCACCAACACACCCTTGTGATTAAACGGTGCGAATAAATTAAATGAAAAATAAAACCAATTAATAAATGAATTAAACAATTTAGGAGGCAAATAGCCCTCAAAAACCCTTAAAATTGATCCCTAACAAACAGTTACATAAGTTCATTTGAACCACTGAAAGCTGACAGGCTCTATGGGTATACCTGCTGCTTTTGTAGCATAGCACTGAGAAAAGAGGAGTCATTTTGTTAAATTAAGCCACATAGACACTTCTGTTGCAACAGTTGCATCCTCTGTGAGATATAACCACAATGACATCACAACACTGGAAGCTGTGTAAACAACTTCTAATATATCATTGCCTCTATTTTGTCTGACAGCAATACTCATAGCATTTGAGCTGGCTAAAAACCAGGAGCCCACAACCTACATGACCAACAAATAGGTGGGAAAATAGACTTTCAGATT
>OMNM01025665.1:1122-11933 GCA_900302745.1 Parablennius parvicornis | reverse complement strand
GTCTTCATTAAGATGGAAGTATTGCCATGGTGATGGCTGTGATGGGAAAGGGGGCAGGGTGGCTCTTTGGGGAGCTGAGATCAACCTGATGGCTTAGCAGTAATCAGTGATGAAACCTGTAGACAATAACTAAGCCCCACCTAATGGGGCTGTACATTACAGTGATTATGCATTATCATGATGATGACCTGTAGCCAATAAATTAAACTTGTGTAACACAAGTACCTGATCTGTATTGTATCAAAGTGGAGTTTCCCGACAGAGGGTCCAGTTAACCCAATTGTTTTCTTTGGAACTGAATCCTTTAATAACAGCAGCATGTTGAGTGTATCCTCACCAACATATTTAAAGTGCCTCTATGGACAAACCATTCCTGTATGATGCTTGAGATTGCCATCATGATGCTTAATGCTGCTCTGAAGAGATCTGTGGCTCAAACAGAAAACCAATGGATCACTTGAATCTGCGGCTCTATGTCTAAGTGGTCCTCGCATGTAGAAAGAGGAGTGAAGAGGATGGGAGGAGTCGATGGAGGGAGGAGGAGGGGAGCAGAGTGCAGGTCTGGTCGGGGACCAGATGTCCTCCCAGTGGGGGAGGAAAGAAGAGGTGAGGATGCAAGGAAGGAGGGAGGTATGGAGGGACGGCGGCTCAGCAGTTGCCATGCTAGTCTTGTTGTATACATAATGTTCATATTGGAGAGCATGCTGATAAATCAAAATTTAATTGTACAGAATACAGATTATATTAGTGATTAGTGATATTGTACATTTTATGTTTCTTGGCTTCATTAGGCTTGTAAGAGAACAATGCTGGCAGCGGCCTTGAAGACATTTAACTCCATCCCCCTCAGAATAATTAGAGAAAGACTCGGTTTGACCTTTGAACAAACAAGAATCAGTCACCGAAATCAAACACATATGCACACACCTGCCTTTCATCAACACTTTGCTTTGCTATTTTGAATTTTAAATAGGAGTCTACACCCGCACTCTCCTCCTCCTCCTCATGTAAGCTTACACGACTGATTACACTGCAGAGGTAAATGCATAAGTGGCCTTGTTCTCTCGCCCACACACATACACCTGAAGCTCTGCTTCTCTTTTTCCGTCTTTTTTGTTTCATATGGTTACATAATGTACATCCAAACTGAATATCCTCTAGAACATAATCATCTGTCATGCTGTATGCAACTTTAGTTTGGCAAGAACAACTCTAAGACATACAGTTGTTCAACTGTTGCCGCTGTTATTTACAGAAATGTGTTGCAGCTGTTGCATTTAAAGCCCAATCCTTGTCTCATAAGCCTTTATCCCCTGGCTGTGGCACAAGCCTCAACACTCACACCTTCATACCAAACAGCTGTTTAGCATATAAATTTATAAATCCAATCCCTCAGGATAAAGTATACACCTAATTGCTCGATCACTCAACTGATTTGTCAATGCTTCGCCTTTGAATGAAGTGTCTTACTAACTACAGGCACTTTGCCGCAACCTCCTCATCTGCATAGAAACTGGCTGACCAATCTAAATAGACAGCTCACAGTTTTCCACACAATAGCGTGCTCTAAAAAAAGAGGAGAGTGCAAAGTGGGCAGCAGGTTAATTAATCCAACTAGCACACAAAGGAGAGAATCTCACTCAAAACCATAGTCAATTTGAATGTGGGAAGCAGTAATTTAGCAAAAGTCGGAGATACATCCATAGGAGAGGGATTATCCTGCTCAGATGTGGGTCGAAATGACCTGTGCTACTACAATAATGTGTCACTGTGTCATTTATTAGATGCACAATGGGTTTACAAATGCAAGCTTAGCTAATCTCAGCAACATGCAGTGCTGAATAAAAGCATGACAAGCTGTTTGTTATGATGACAACCATATTAAATAACTGCATGATTGCTGAATGCATTGCAAAACATCTGCACCAACCCCCCCTTATTATATGCGAGTCCATTCACCGACAGTGTCAGAAGGTTTGTAGTTTTTCCAGCAACATCACGGACTGATTTTATGAAAATATAATTTTATTAAAGTGTCTAATTTCAAAACCAACAAACTTCACTTTAGAATATATCTTTATATCTGTCGATGTTGCTAGACTTCTTTTATCCAATTCTTGAATAAGATGTCAATCACACATGCTGAGCTTTTTCTCACTACCCCGCCTACTCAGTAGTAAATTGTGTTTACAGGGGTCAGACAAAGACTGAGAAGCTCCTGCAGCAGCGAAAATACACTCAAAAAAGCAACCTTATATATGATTCAAGTGACGGGAAAAAAAAGGAGTGTATAGACAGGCGAGCGGTTCTCTTGATCTACATAATTCAACAATAGCAAGTCTCACAACATGTTTGCACAAGCTGGATTTTGAAATGATTTCAAAAATAAAAACATTGACATCTGCTCTGTTTAATTTGTGTGATGGTTGTGTTTTTGAGGAGAAATTACTTACACCTGATTTTCCTAAATTCACAATCAGCAGTATTTCAAAATTAATAATGGACCATTTATTCTGGCTTGATAAAGGTCATCGGTTGTTCACATGAACACATGTAAAATATTCCATTAGCTATCATTACTTATCAGAATATAATAATGATACTGCTCTTAAATTTTTCATTTTAATGTCAAATATAACATTATTGCAGCTGCTGAAATAAGTACAGATTGGGAAAATCTATCATCATCCATCTCAGGTCAGACAGAAGCTTGTTGTAGACTAGAGGTGTAAAATGGCTGGTATGGCTATGCATCTGTCTCTGGGCTACGTGTGCCTCAGTCTTTATGAGCAAAGCCATCAGACAGGCTGAGCTAGTACGACCATTATCCATTAAAATAAACTCTCTACAGAGTCAACCTATTCCTAGTGTGATGACTGAAACCTGACATCTTTTATTTTCTAACTTTCAATTTTATGCCTTAAGACATTTTACCACACAATTGGGGATAGAGTATCACTCTCAACAAGATGAAGAGATTCAAATGTTTACTGTAGAAACTAGTCAAGTTGACATTAAATTCAGGGCATGTTGACTAAGATTAAAACCGGTGCAATAAGTGTCTGTTGAGTCTGGCAGAAGGCTGTTGAGGGTGAAGAGAACAGGGTCTTTGTCTATAATTCATAGGACTAAATGGAACTGAGCAGCCAGTCCTGTCAGTGTGTGTCTGAAATAAAGCTCTCAGTGTAGAGCCGGCAAGAAGTCTGGTGTAAAAATAAAATACTATCTACTGTACACCACCAAACAAAGAGTGTGCAGACAGTCAGAATTGCAGCCTGATTCTGATCAAATTTGATTGCGCAAACTTTTAGTACAAACTTCCGCTTGATAAAAAATACTCAATGGAATTTCTCATTTGAAACACTGGTATGAAACTGATTGAAAGAATTAAAAAAAATATAAATTTAAAGCCGAGAAATTTTTAATGTCATTTTCCGAATGTGAGAATTTTAATTCTAGTCTAACTAGTCTTGTCGGTAGATTGCAGATGTGTTAATCCAGACTGATAAAAATTTAAGAATAAATCGTGAATACAGTAAAACAAAACAAAAAATGTTTCCTAAACAGTAGAGTATTTACGCACATCAATTATAATACATGTTGGGGAAAATAATTTAAACCAACACTTATAACGGAAAAAACACAATAATATTGGTTGTTTTTTTGTTTTTTGTTTTTTTTGTTTTTTCTTCAAAGATACCCAATAAAGCTTGGAACACTTCTCACCTTTAAAGCTAAAAATAAAGGAATATTTGGATGGCTGTCTTTAAATGTATGTGAATATGATTTTTTCAATTTTGAGATGACTATAATTAATTCTTGTTAATTTTTAGGTATAATAAACTCCACAAAGACATATAATAAGCACTGAATGCTCCCAATGGCTCTTAACAACCGCAGTCAATTTCCTCTCCATAAACAAAAGGGCATCCCTTATCTTCCCCGTGGTTTATTGCTCTCATGAGTAGGCTCTACTGAAACTGAAGATGCACGCATATTAAAAAAAAACAAAAAAAAAAACAGCAACACTTCCTGGACAAATGTTACAAGACATATTGACATTTGTCTTCCGGTTTTAAAAAACTCTAACGTGATCTAATTTTTGCATGTGTCCAGATTAATAAAGCATTTCTTTAAAATACCAAGAAATATCACTTTACCTCATACTGAAGATATTGTTTCCTCCACTCTGGAGTGATATGGGACGAAAGATGTTCCGCGAATTTCATTTTGCCGGAACAAGGGTCCCCTCAAAGCTCCGTTAAATCCGTGAGTAACTGTCCCTTTCCCCGCAGACGCGACTTTGGTGGTGTCGGTCAACTTGCGCGCTCAACATGCGGCGCGTCAGCCCGGCGCGCACTCCGCTTCTCTTCACTCCACTTCTGGCTCGTCCCGGTCCGTGCGCTCCGAGCGGATCCCGTCCTTCATACTATTCGAAGAGAGGGACGGCAGTGACAGAGGGCTGTCTTTTAACAGGTGGTCGGACGGCGGTGTTCTAGAGCCGATGAGAGTGGCTCAGTGACTTTGCGCCGTCCCTCCCTTGGTAGGTCTGGGGACTTTGCGGTCCGCCATCGCAATGAACCACAGCGACGTGGTTGCGTCAGCAGAGCGCGCAGTGACTGCGACCTCTTGCTGGGACCTCCTGTAAACTGGAGGCTCCAAATTTACCTGTTCCACTTCTTTCGCTTTTGGTTTGGGATTTTGCTTGTCCCCCATTGAGCTCTTTGTTTTCTTTTTGCATTTCTGCAAATAATAAAAGAGTAAAGAAGCTTTCGAGTCACACTACTGGACAAAAACTGTTTCTGATAGTTTAATGGGTATATTTATTTTAAAGTTATCTCAAATAACAATGACAACTCCATTGAATAGCAATGAAAAGCTTGCTGGGCCTCACAAGTTGTAAAATGTTTGGCATTTTCACATATTTTTATAAATCACGTTGTTGAAAAAGAACATCGCTCCAGTGATACATTTTATCTGCAGATGACATACACAGCGATTGTTTTGTCTTCTTATTGTATCGGATATGGTCAGGCAACATTAGAAAAGATAATATTAGAGCACTTTTTAACTGTAAAAAAAAAATCAAGGTACTGTTCAAATACTCATGACATATAATACAATAGATCACAATGACAGGGACCGTCTGATATTCTGAGGTGGACTTTTCTGTGTTAGTCAGAAAATATTTTGCCATAATTTTCTTGAATGTTTTGACTCAAAAATCTGTTTAATTACTTCTTAATTAGCCTGTAACAGTTTGTACGTCAGCATGCTGTTGGTAAAATTGCTCGATGTCAGACGACATCGCTTGATTACACTATCCATGAGAGTATAGCAGCATCTGCTGGAGGAACTCTACAAATGCATTTGCAATATGAACAGCAGTCCTGACTCAGTCTACCAAAAAAATCCCTCAAATATTTGAAGCACAAACTGATAAAAATTGATTTTTTCCCCCACACCTTTCAGACACATACTGTAGAATAAATGCACCCTCCCATGCATATGTTTGTCTTGTTTTTTTTTTGTTTCTGTTCTGCATTTTACTATTTGTATTGTAATTTTTTTGTAGGATTTGCATGTAATTAAATGCAAATATGCATTTCATGATATTTGAATAACATATTTCTACCCATGCAAAGTGTAAGTAGTCAGTTACGCTGTCATTTAACTGTGTAATAAGCAACAAGATGTGGATTTATCAAATCTCAATATTATTTTTTATCCTGAAAGAGGTAAAAACAAAAAGAAAAATAATAACTTATCTCTAACATGTGTATTTGTTCTTTTTTAAACAAATTAATGCCAAAATTATTTTTGTAGAATTGTGAGTAATACAGTATTATTGTTTAGGTATTATTGCTTATTTTTGGGGGGAGGCAGATAATTCTTGATAAATTACACTTTGTAATTGAAAGTATGATTTTTTTTAGAATAAGGAGACATCTTATAAGACAGATATCAACTATGATCTTTTTCTTAGTGTAGTGAGTGAGTGAGTGAGTGAGTGAGTGAGTGAGTGAGTGAGTGAGTGAGTGAGTGAGTGATTGTTCATAATTAGTTTCCTTCTAAATTTCCTTTCTCAATTTCCATTGGGGACATGCATGACGAAAAGCGGAACCATTCCTAGCGCACTGATTTCACCCGGCGCCTTTAGCTGGCAGGACCAGAGACGGACCAACGACAGAAACAAATCCTGTTGTGACGGAATCTCAACCATAGCGGTTTAAAAGCTACAAAACTGCTGAATGTTCTCAAATAGTGACTGCTCGTAGACTCCCGGTTCGGTTTCGCTGTGTCTCATCGTTAATAACGGCAGCCGCCATGGCTTCTGGCTCTCCGTCGTCTTCTCCGGACACTGCGACGGGCTCCGGTACGGATCCAGCCCGTCCCGACACGGGAGAGCCTCTGGGTGGAGCGGGCTCCGACTCAGACTCGGACTTGGGTTTAAGTAAATTTGACTGCTGCGCAATAGAGATGGGGGAGCGTCTGGAGGGAGAGGAGCTGGAGCGGGAGTTTGAGTCTGCAGCAGACCGCGTCAGAGATTTGGTCCAGACGGCCAGCAGGGACCAGCTGCTCTACTTGTATGCCCGCTACAAACAGGTGAATGTGGGATTAGACGTGTTCCGTGCTCCTCGTGTACCAGAACCCTGTGGCTGTAAAGAACAACTAAAGCCAGTACACCTCGGTCTCTGTTTCTGTACTTGTTCATTCGTTATTACGAGTTGTTGTTATATTGTGTGAGACAGAGCCCAGAGCAGCTGTCAGGGTTTCGACGCACTCAAGAGGATTTATTACGATTGCAGAGAGGATAAAAACAAACCAGTTGGTTGAGAACAAGGTAGCAGGTGTGAGCAGAACTCTACCGAGCTCTGCTATCTCTGATCCCCATTGTGTTTATATTGAACTATCGGTCCCAAAATCAGATATGTTATTGTCATGGGCCCTCTACCAATCACAGTTTGACTCCTCATAAACTCATCTCATGTCAGGGCAGCTTGACCCCTCTGACAACCGTGCACTCACAGAATAATTGGGTTCCTCATGTGTTTGTAGTCATTGCTGAATACTTTTGATGCTTTTCGATTTTTGTATTTGCATACTGTGCATCTAGAAATTATTCACCAAGCTTCACTGTTCTCCACTTTTGGATATAAATAATAACTTTTTTTTTTTTTTTTTTTGCAGGCGAAAATTGGAAAGTGCAATACACCAAAACCTGGCTTCTTTGACTTCGAAGGACAGAGAAAATGGTATGTGGTACAAATTTATTGGTTATGTCACTGTAATAATTTGGCAGGTATTATTCAAATTGTAAATTGCACTGACAAACATAAACTACACTCAAAGAAGAAATGCTTGTATGGTAGAATATTTCTTTCTTGTAACAATATTTGCTGACACTCTCCATTGAAACGTGGTAATATATCACTTTTAAATTATGCCATATGTATAAGGAACACACATTTATGGATTAAGCAACTAACCAGAGTACATAGGATGTGTCCATCAAAAGCCTGCCAAAATCTTTTCTGCCGAAGCTAAATTTTACTGTTGTTATTGACCCCCGGCATATGGCCTACTACAGATTGGTGTTAACTTGCAAGAATCATTATGCTACTTTTGATTGATCTGGACCGTGCCCAACAATAAGACAATGTCAAGCTGATGTTCAGAAAAAATCCCAGTTATGACATTCTACAGAGTTAGCCCTAGTACCAGCTGCAAACCGAAGGTTAAGTTCCAAAAATCAGGATCTGTCAAAAACATGGGTATCGCAAGAAGATGGCACTCCAAATAAGACTTTCCTCAACTTCTTTGCACTTAAGAATGGTAGGGAGTCTCCTTTGTATTTGGAGTCAAAGTCTTCAGGATGACATGGCTGAGACAGGCCCAGACATTATAAAGCAACCTGCTCACATCTAATATCTGCTTGCATAAGGCTGCCATGCCTGCCCTTCACCATCACAGCCATCTGTGCTGGTGTTGCAAATGCCAACACAAAGCAAAGTTGTTTTTTTTAAAGTACTTTCAGAATTTGGGAGTAGGGATTGGGTGGCTTTTCAGCAGTTCAGAGGAGGAGGTGGCCCTCTGTTGTGGCTCATTTATTATTCTTTTATACACAGCGGAGGCTCCTGTTTTTTTTTTTTTTTTAATTGCTGATATATATTGTTTCTTCAGTCTTTAAACATCCAAACCACCAAACTGGAAGATGTGCCAAGTTTTCAATGAGAACAACATACAGACGTAGCTCTGCTGCTCATCCCACAAATGCTTGGTCCTTACAAATGTGGCACAATTTGAAAGAGAAATAATCAGACTTTTCAAATGAAATACCAATTATTGCCACAAATCAATACTACAAGTCTACCAAACACAAACCTTCTCATTTATTTTATAATAAATAAAAAAAATCAGTTTTGATTGTTATTTGTTTGAGTAGGATACTCTGTTTTTTCTGACTTGAATTCATGTTAGCATGCATCTGTGCATACTGCTTGTTTAAATGTATCAAATGAATTTCAAATGCATTTGTTGCACCGTTTTTCATAGGTAAGTATGGAACAAAGTCTATTTTTTGCTTTGATTGGTGGTTTTCTTAAAGCCAGCATTAAGGTCCAAATGCCAATTTGAAAGATAACTTGTGGGGATTTTAACTTCATTTCTCACCTTCTTAATTGAGTTTAAAAAATCAATTGTTGCTTGCAAAGACAAAATTGTTGATGCCTTATACACCACTGTAAATGCTTTATTTGTTATTACCTCTCTATTATAACTATTGTTATTTGTTAACAGGCAAGCATGGAAGCAGCTCGGTGACATGGAGCCAGAGCAGGCGATGCAGGAGTATATATCCTATGTGAATGTGTTAGACCCTGAAGGTAGCACAAAGGTAATACAACATTGTAATATTTTAGGGCTGGTAAGTGTTAAGTATTGTATATTATGTTCAGTATGATGGAAAAATATACCATGGATCTTCTGAAAGAACGGACTTCAAAGAAGAAAATGAATCATGAAAAAATAGTGAGATGCTGTATGCTACACAGGAAAATCTAACATCAATTTGTTTCTATGTAATGTCTACCTTAGCCAAGAAGTCTGAGAACACATGACAGTCCTTATTGCAGGTGTGTTTGTGCTGACTGACAAATGCAAACTTGTGAAGATATTTAGACTCACACAAGAACCATTATCTCATGCACAAAAATGCTGCACAGTCCTATACTGTTCCTCACTGAAATCTTATTCCCTACAAGCAAATATGAAAAATGGAAATTTAGTAACAGCACACTTGTAAAACGATCTACAGAAAGATGCATGTTTTGTTTTAAAAGCAAAGGCTCAGAAAGATGGTTTAATACAGAAGAATTTCAGTGAATTGTGTATCATCATTTATCGGTGCCCTGCAGACTGGAAATACAGTCAAGCTGTCGCTTCAGTAATTCTTTTGCCAGACTTAAAAATTTGCCTGGTTTCATTTGTGTTAATCAATTAGAACATTTTGTTTTTGTACACAGACAAAATAATGTTTCTTAGTGATAAACCCCTCCCACATGCAAGTGCAGTTCAACGTTCAATGAAGCAAACTCACATAAGATCAGATCCACAGTGTGAAGGAAATGATAGTGAATTAAAAAAACATCCTTTGTCACAGTTGAATTGGTCCTCTAAGATAAAGATATGTTATAAAATGCAGTGTGGTATCTTTTCCAGTAGATGTCAGTGTCACATTTCTATGTTGCATTGGGCTTTGGAGGAGTCCTTTATTCACTCTTGTAGTATCAACACTGCAAGAGATATGAATAATGCAACAAATTGTTCTGTCCTGCCTCATGAGTGATGTTAGTTTTTTTTGGGGGTGAGTGTTTGCGAACTTCTTTCTCATGTCAATGAACTGTGTCAAGAAAGATGTGTTGCCATGGACAAGTTGTCTTTTGAGAGAGCAACAGAATCATTCGGGGATTATGCATTCAGCATTCATTTGTGTCCAGGAAAGGTCCTTATTTGAACGTGAACATATATTTACAGTCATTTGAATTTGAGATGAGTCCAAAAAAAAAACCACAGATGTACCCTGAACTAACCATCTTATATGCTGAATGATCTGCTTTACTTGCGTCTCTTTGCTCACATTTTCTTCTTTACATTGTTGATTTCATCGACTGCAGGTCAGGTCCTCTTTGTTCTCCATCTCTGTGCTGCCTGCTCTTTTTCTATTTTTTTAAATTTTTTTTGGCCTCCATCGTCTTCACGTCTCCTTTAACCCCGTCACTATTTTCCTGCAATGTCCCTCCATATTATTTATTCCCTCGCCTCATTTGAGTCCGTTTAATAGCATCACTGTCAATCGAGTATATGACCCTGACACATTCTTCAGTGGCCCTGCAGCAGGACAATACACACTGACTGTGCCCCACAGTTGCACAATGTCAAGGGAAAGCCCAGCAGACAAGCAGAAAAATGCTCCACTGCCCTCTGAAAAGAACCTGATTCTATTAGTGTTAACAAAGCGCCATAGCATGGCAGTAGCTATTCATTTGGAAGCACAGTTAAATGGTGTAAGTAAGAGTGCATAGACAGAGAAGCAGGAGAGAGAATAATAGCCACAATTTGACCTCTGTTCCTGTCCCAATTGTTGAGCAGACACTGGCTTTATATTGCATTATAGTGCAGAAGAGTGGGGCCAGTGCATCAGCGAATATTCTGAGTTTCTGAAGTGAATTAGGTTCTCCCAAAAGTGCACGCACAGTTGTTTTGCTTCGCTTGTCATGTCGTCGTCCCCCCCCCCCACCCCCCCCTATTCC
>OMNM01025656.1:1825-35361 GCA_900302745.1 Parablennius parvicornis | reverse complement strand
CTCCTCTATAGTTCCTCCTTTCTGTCTCACAGCAGCGGTCTGTCTTCTCCTCATCGGCTGTGCTGAAACTCCCGCAGGTAAGAAACGACACGACACACCAGCTGACAGTAACTTCACTGCAGGTATATACCGATAGGACTTTGCGTAAAACTCACGCACTGAGTGATGCAAAGAGTGTAAATGAGAAGAGAATGCGCTCTGCAGGAGCGACAGAGCTAACACCCGGCGGCGCCGTGCCTGCAGAGACGTGCAGGAGGAGAAGAAAGTTATTCACAAGTTGCCAACGCAGCAGTGCTTTACAACATTTCTTTTGGGGGGAAATAAGTTAGAGACACTGCGAGGAACACGCGCATGACCCGGCGCTGTGTTGTGGAGCTGTGCGCGCGCATGCGCGTGCTCGCCTAGGTTGATGCTCTGCTGTTGTAGACGTGGCTCCACAAATGAATTCATTATGACTGACGCACGTGTGGTGGATGAGTAAGTGGTGTGTGGGTGTGTGTGTGTGTGTGTGTGTGTGTTTCTTTTTATGATAAAAGTGGATGATGAGTATATTATTACAGATTTACTCACTTAAAAAGTAACCATAACAAATAGGCTATAAGGAGCAGTTTACACAACATTTCAAGTGAAAACGTTTTTGAGTTTTTGTTTCCTAAAAGGTTCGCATTTATGTCGTAACGTTTTGAAAACTATGTCCATCATGGGCAAACACTAGAAACGATGTAGTTTTCATGTTGGGCCACGAGTGGGTGCTGTTGTTTGTTTTTGTAATGAAATCACACACCACAGAGAATAAGACACTAAACTTTAACATTATCCCTTTTCATGATGTGTTGTATGACTTGTTTCATGATATTCTTCTGTTTTAATGTTTGCTGAATTTGAATATTCTGAAAAGCGCCATACAAATAAAATGTATTACTAATATTGGCAAGTACATGGACATCTGTAAAGACAGACGACCCCACGATGGATTGCTCTTATGGGTGGCGTTCAACTGTAAAACTACCAATATGCACCATAAACCTAGAATATCAACTGTGAGTCACGACACTCTGGAAGCTGCCATTGTTGTTACTGTCCAAACTATTTGGCATGTGCAGAAGAACTGTTTACCACGAACATGGCGCGCATGCACAGCAGCAGTGTTTCCCTGCTAACACGTAGATGGGCCCTGAGCATTTTCAGAGAGTTCCACCTTGGGACCAGTTTCCAAAAAGCTGCTTTTTTCAGTGGCTCCGAGCACCATTGATGTGTAAATGGCCACCTATAACCCACTAAATGTTTGACAGTAAAAGGCCCTAAATGTGCATTTTATCATTGTGGTTGCATGACTAATAACTTCCAGTGTCTTTTGTCAGGACTTGTATAAAGCAGAGCAATCATGCCCCTGAATCCAATTTACTGATCAAATATCAACCATATAAAAGCAGCAGTGCCGTGTCAGCACATTGCATTATTTACATAGAATTTATGCGTTTTTCATGCCAAGTTGAAATTTCTTCATACTCAGTGGAAAATCACAACATAAGAATTGTTTTTTCTGCACAATATTTAGCACACTTATCATCATTGCTATATCAATAAATGCAGCTTACATGTTGCAAAAGACTGACTGACTCATGCATTGTGCACTGATTTTGTGCAAGTCAAATTATATGCCCAATCAGATGGAGCTCTACTGCCCTAGATTGTGTTGACAACAGATCAACTTTCACAATAGGCTATTTGCTAGAAACCAAAGGCACAAAAATCTAGAAAAAAATGAAAACAAAGTCAACAAATTGTTCTGCGGGAGATGCGGATACCATCACTAAAAAGACAAACAAACTGTCTGTTGCCAGTTCATAAAACCAAGAGAGAGAGAGCACTTTTATTTGGAAATCACAACATAGAAATTTTTGTTTTTCTACAAATTATGTCTCACCAACTGAACCTTTTTAATGAGAACATTGATGAATAACAGGTTCTGAACTTTGTCTGCGACAAATAAGATTTTCTTATGAAGTGTTATCACCGTGTCAGATAACATTACAGTCAATATAAATGTCTACATATTATTATATATTTGATGCAAAATTGCACTTTTTGACTGCAGAAATCACACAAACACTGGAGAAGCTAAGCAATAACAACAGCAACCAACAGTGGAGAAATGTCTTGGCTGCTTGAATTATTTAAGCTGACGACCTTCATCCAGATAACAGTCGTTTATTTTTTTGTTTTTGTCCATCTGATATAGTTAGCCGGCACTGTATGTAACCAAGGTAATAGAACATATCGACTGATGTGATCATTTTAATTCAAGTCGTGATCCTCTGTCTACGTCAACAAGTAACAGTGAGTGCTTCAACCAACCTGACTCAGGATACAATAATAGCTACACAATTATTATAACAATTGGAGCTTATGAGCTTTTTCTTATTGTCTTTTTGGAGCTTTTTGTCCATCAGAGGGCACTAAGTTGATCCCACTGGATGTTTTGGAACAATAGATCCATGTCTTATTGGAGTGGCTGATTTTCCTCCTCTCAAGTTCTAAAAATTAGATTTGCACTTCACAGAAAACCATAATTAGATATTACAGATTATAGAGCAGTGCTGGTTAGGAGCCTATTGGCTATTTTCTGAATTCCCCTGCTTTTATGCGTTTGTGAGTGCGTGCGTGTCTGCCTCATTTGGCTTCACTGTAATGTTTTATAACATAATTGAAGTTGGAGAAGGGGTCTGCAGCCATTTTTTAGACAATGCTTTTCCTGCAGTTTCTGTCTGTTAGGTGCTTGTTTAACAATAAAATATAGGCTATGATTATATGCAGTATTAAATCTTTAAAATACACAGTGCATTGTATTTATTCCTTTACCCTCCAAGAAGACCACCTCACTGACAATACACTCAGTATATGCAACACTCTCCAGAGACCAAATTACAAGTCACAAATCAGTAAGCATGGGTTTATGTTAATTGCTTAACGATGATCATTGAGGTCAGCCTTCTTTTTCCACCAGTTTAACTTATAGTAAAATCACAGCCTGTCTGCACAGTGCAGCAGGCTGGGATGTCTGGAGAGGCCAGCAGGCACACAGGCTTCTTTACACTGAGAAAAATATGGTGGATATCCAACTGTCATTAATTCGCAGTAGTCGGTATTAGTTGCTGCAATAAAACTCTTCTTTTTTAAAAAAATAAAAACCTTGTTTGCAAGTTGGTGTTTAATTTCATCCATTTTTGTTTACTGCTGCTTTTCCTCATTGCCATTAGTTCATAAACTTCTAGTTTATTGATCATCTTCATCCTATTAAATGATGTAACTTCAGCTAAAATCCAGATTATAGAGCATCTTCCCCTCACGTACTAGGTAATTGAAAGTAGTGGAAGTTCCTTTTTAGTCAAAATAACTGTCAGGCAATATATTGCAATATATTGCAAATTCATTGCAATAATGTGCAATAGACATGTTATCAAAGACAAAATGAAATACAATTAATTATGCTTCTATACACTGTGCATGCAAATTCAATATGAAACAATTGTAAATATTTTTAAAAATGTGATCAAGGCCATCGCACCGTTTTCAAGTGAGAGCTTTCATTGCATTCTGGCTGTCTGTTTACACAACAACGTTGCTCGGAACCAATGAAGATCTGCCTGTAACTATAAACAACCGTCAAAACAGTGCAAACTTACTGTAGCTTACTGTAACTAGCTCTGCTAACACTGCTACATTGAGCCCATGTGGAAAAACTGAATGATTGTTTTGATTTTATAATTTCACTTGGAGAGCTGCGGAGCTGTGGACTCCACCGCAGTGACATAAAACATCAAGTTGTATGAGCCCTCCTGTTCTGTCTGCAAGAACATCTTCTCAGAGTTATTAAAATGGAGCTACAGCTAAAGTCTTATTACAGACTTGCAGCAGGAGTTTGATCAAAATGGCATAAAATAGAAATTAATTTGATAATACGCAACTCATTTTTCCGACATTGTTCAGCATCCTGTATCAGTGAGTCAGACTCCGCTGATAACCGCTGTGGTTTGACTTTACTATCAGCAGTCAAATAAAACCATCCAGGCTCTGCTCCAGTCATTTCATTTTCTCACAGTCACGCTTCATCCATCATATCAAATCCTGTTACCATTCGGCCACGACTGTGAAAACCCCCACGGGAATCTCTGTTATTTCTCTCAGTCGTGTTGTTCCTGTTTGATTCATTAATTTTCCTCTAACCTTTCCTCTTGATTTTTTACTACATTTCATTTAATCGGTTAAAAGTGGAAATGGGACAAAACATGGTCGATAAAGATCGGCTCTCTGTACAAGAATCATAAATAAGAAGCAATTTGATGTCGTTTTTGAGGAATTTATTTCACAGAACCGTCTCAGGTTTGCTGTTGGACGTTTTGGGGGTGTTTTGTTTTTTCAATACAGCCTAAAAAAAACAAGTAGAACCTGACAATAACCTATCAATCATTTCATATGGGAGAGACGAGACATCTATAGATGTTTCTAGATAAATGTGGACACACTCTAAATCCATCTGTCTATCTTCTAAACCCTTTTATAATCAGGGTCAAACTTAACACAGAACCTCCCAGCACTGATTTCAAATAAAGTTTCATGTTTAGACAGCAGCGTACAAAGCCAATCACAGTATGCATAGAAACTGTATAACACTAATAATAAGCAGTTTTCATATGGAGACTGTGTTTATGTAATACAATCAGATAACATCACACTGTAAACACACGGAAGCTGAAGTGAATGTATTACTTTACTGGTGAAGCGCTATTTACTTAAGGGTGAAGAGCACAAACAGCACCTGGATTCATTCAGTGTTATTAATGAGTTCTTGTCATGCATGCACATGAGCTATTTACTACGACCGTATTACATATGACTACCAGCGTTTTAGAAAAGTGTCTTTCATTTCATCAAGGTCTAATTTAACACAAAAATTCCAGCTTGGACTTGAACAATGACAATGCGATTGAATAAACAAGTGAAGTGTCAATTTTTCAATTGATATTCATAAACTGACACAAAGACATAGTTTCTTAGCTTAAACTCACACAGATCAGAAATAGCTGGAAAAAGTTCACTCCACCTTGTTTTTTATCTGTAGTTTTCATCTTGCATTTTAGAAACTGAAGTTCTTAACTCTGGCATGTCAGTCATTTATACAGCCATAGTTTTAATTATTAGGACATGAGGAATTCCTGGGCACAAATGGGGAAAATCTTCTGTAAACTAATCGAAGCCCATGACATGTAGTCAAGAATCAGGGTTAAAACACACATTTCACATGAGAGGTATCAATATTTTTGTCCTCACTCCCACAATAGCAGACATGTGAGTGCAAGTATAGCTTTCCTGTGATAGCAGACAACAGAATACAACTTCAAACGTAACAGTACTCAGGAGTACTTTATGAGTTTTGGGCAACACTATGACGTTGTGGTTTACATTGTGTCAGAGGAACGCTTCCAGCCCTTCTGGATTATCCATTATCTTTGAAATATATGCAATCACTTCACCATAAGGCACTCGAGGAATAAAATGGCTGCCATATGTTTTGAGTTATACTGACTGAAACATGGGCACAGATTTTTTCTGCTTTCATAAGTTGTGCAGTTTTTGTCGGGGGTGGGGGGATTCCTCTCTAAAGATCCGATTATTTTGTATAGTTTGAAACTATTTTGCATGGAGAGAGAAAGAAACAATGGTTAATGAATGTGATCTAATATCTAAAAAAAAGTCTTAAACTTGATGAACTAATGTCAAGGCTGCAGGTTGCGATTATAATCAGTTGTGTAATGAGAGACGTTCCGAGTTTTGTGGATACTTCTTCAACATACATGAGATAGGGCAGAATATTTGAAACACCTCAGCCTCAACACAACATCGTTAGATTGAAGTGTTCTGAATAAACTGGCTGCTTTATAAATGTATATGTTTTACCGACAGTATATCGAGGGTCACTGGTTTAGTGGCACATAGTTTCCCTTGAAGTGTTCATGAAAGCTTATTAAATAAACGGTGTCGCACCACTGCTGGTGTTTCCCCGCTGGAGGCCAGATGTACTTCTGACCGCAGAACTCACTCCTTTCTTGATTTTAGTCCAGTGTGTCCCCGCTGGCTTACAATTTTTCAATCCAAATGTTCTGGATTATGACAAATTCCCCATCTGTGGCTTTCACAGCAGTTTGATGATATTGTTGAAGGTTATATTTTAAAAAAAGAGCTTTTTAATGCTGAAATGTGTGCTTTGATCAGTTACTATAGTGACTGTCTACCTTCATCAGTAAACCTTTCAACTGCTGTAAAAGACGTAGGAAGGGTTTGGTTGAGCTCCAGTGCTTCTGGGATGTTGGTTGTAACCATTATTCAAACAAAAGCTTTTTGGCCTCATAGCTTTCTCGGACACTGCCATGACTAATGCAGGAGAGAGTTGCATCTCGACTGTAAAACACACACGGTTTAGATGACTTAGTCTGTGTTTTTAGCTTTTGAAAGATGTTATTACTGTCAAACAACTATGTTACTGCTTCGCCGTTTATCCACAGGAATGACAAAAACAGCGCACCACCCAAAAGATTGGTTTTGGTTTATTGTTCAATCAAAATAGAAAGAAGCGACAGAGTATTCCTCATGAAAATTACGCTTTATATGAATGATATAATTTTGAGGTTCTAGATTCAACAACTTTCCCCTCTAACCTCTTTTTGTCATTGCACCCGCAGGTTGCCATGTCGTCAATGTGTTTGAGGCTGCTCTTGCTCCTCCCTTTCGTCTGCTGCGTCCCCTCGCCCTCCAGACCGCCGTCCAGACTGTGTAGACGGTGCTGCGACCAGCAGGAGCCTGCACCGGCCACGGCTCACTATCAAATGCCCGAAGTCCGAACAGTCATCAACATGACCATCCTGAAAGGTACCACAGGCTCCGTGAGCTTCTTAAAGCCAACAAGCCCTGTCACATGGTTTAAATTAGACTGACTGCATGAAGTTTAAAGTGAAAATGCACCAATTTTACGTGTTCATGTCAGAAAAGTTTTGCTTTTCAACTGCAATGTTTTGAAAATACAAATAGCAGAAATACTGAAAAATTATGTGTCTTGTAAGCCAGGTCACTAGTGGGTGCTGTTGTTTGTTCTTCCGAACCCGCACAAAATGCTATAAACATTAACGCTGGTGAGTACACCAAGATTCGTATGGACAGACAACAACCTTATATTGCCGTTACTATAAAACCACCAAGTCATGGGGGTCATGGCACTCTGTCATTGTCAATTGTGGGTTTTTATTCTGAAAAGTTAGATTTTTACAAATTTCCACAGAGACAGAGTGGGAGCATTTTCAAAAAGTTTCATTTTGAATTACCACTCTTTTGCTTCTCGTCCACTATGCACACCAAGTCCATAAAATCCTTAACTGCAATAAAGGATGATGTTTCAAAAACATGTTATGATATCATGATATGATAACATATCACCCATAGCATGTTGTAATAGTGTTTCTAAATTGTGTTGAATGAAGTACCACATTACTTATGTACAAAGCAGAACTATTTTTAGCTCGTTTTTGACTGATTTTCCCTGGTTCACCACATTTAGGAAATGCGTGTATTGATTTGACTCTGCATCATTGAATGTCTGTGTTTAAATTCTCCTGACTCAAGCTACATTATCTTAATCACATCGCTGCTTTTCCTTGATGCTGAGTGTGTGACTTAGAGTAATACTTCATCAAAAGCATAATCAACCTATATTATAATGGAGCGGTGCTCCTAAATATAACCATGCATGGATGCTTAAGTAGAATTGAGACAAGAAAAAAAAAGTGACTGAAAGGAAAATTGATTTTCTTTCGCTGATAGACGCAACCTGAAACCACTTAAAAATATCAACCACATTTTGTGAAAGAGGCAGAGAGCCAAGTGGTGACTGAAAAAGCTTTTGTCAGTCTGTCACAGAATGGGCATATCAACATGTTTTCATGGAAGGCACAAGAAAAAAAAAATCAAAGATGAATGACTGTATTGTAGACTTAGGTCTCATAAATCATGGGTCCATGAAAGAAGACGTATTTGACTTGTCTTTCACTTCCATTTTTGTATCAAACAAGCTTTAGTCCCTCATCTTTACTTGAAGTCAGTCAAGCTCAAACAGTGGTATTGAAGTTTTGGACTTGACCTGGAATGCACCTGACATATTGTATATAGAGGTAGTGAAAGGAGAACCTGTCGAGAAGTTTCTTACCAAATGTCCAAATAGTGCAGCTGCATTCCTCCCAGGCATTGATTTCCTGGAACCTCCTCCCTGTGTATGCCATAGCAATGTGGCGAATGAACATGTTACTGGCTAATCATTGGTCTTAAGCCCAGTTTACACAAAAATATTTTCAAGTGAAAATGGAAAACTTTTGTTGTGTTTGGGGGTCTGTTCACACAACAATGGTGTTTGGAAAGACTGAAAACGCAACTGTTTGATAAACTTTCGACTCCACCTCTCCGGAAACAGAAGAAAATGCAACTTTTTTGAAAACTCTCTGGTCTTGGTTTCCAAGGAAACGAAGTTAAACGCTATTTTTTCAAATGGTCCAACTCTGTGGAAAAAAGACAACTTTTCAAAAATGCTCAGACAATGCAGAAATTGGGGAAATCAAAACTTTTCTGAAAAGTTGATACAACGCACGCATACTACGCCTCTCAGTCCATATTCTCCAGGGACAATTCAACTTCGTCATCAGTCCACATGAATGTTTGTGTACTCACCATTGTTCTTGTTAATAACATATTGTTCTTGTGTGCATGTGTGTGTGTGGTTTCTATACAAAAACCAACAACCGCACTAACTTGTGGCCTGGCATACTAACTACATTGTTTTCAGTATTTCTGCCATTAACGTGTAGTTTTCAAAGCATTGCTTTTCGGAAAAAAAAAGTGTAATAACGGTATGTTTTTAATTGGATCAGATCAATGAGACCGGGTCATATGTCCAGAAAGATGTTTTGTCAATTATCCAAGTGACTTCATCACTTATTCACTTGGCTAGACTGGCATGTCTTCCAAGTCCAATTAATCTGATTCTATTTCTGTGAGATGTCTCCGACCTGGATAAATGACCGTATGTAAAACAATAGTTCATATTGCCTAAACACAATGACATACTGATTTGCATTGACATCTGCCTGTAAGTGGACACTTTGAAGAAAAAAAAAAAAAACACTCTCACCCATTTGTATATTCACTTCAAATACAATGAGACATGATTTGAGTGACAATCAGAAGTAGAAGTAAGATAATTGCCCCTGAACCTACCAAGAGAGAATATGAATATTAGCAGCAGCATGACTCACCGGGATCGTGACTGGATTATCAATTGGG
Source organism: Parablennius parvicornis (assembly GCA_900302745.1). Classification (NCBI taxonomy): domain Eukaryota; kingdom Metazoa; phylum Chordata; class Actinopteri; order Blenniiformes; family Blenniidae; genus Parablennius; species Parablennius parvicornis. Next base: position 25,980 of record OMNM01025656.1, on the reverse strand, counting down.
AAAAGCCAGCCAGTGGCTTTAGTGAGCTTGTTATGTGCAGCAACTACCTGCTGCAAACTATTATTTAATTCTAATTTATTTATTTCTCTGAATCTACCTTGTGCACTGGGAGTATTTTTTGAACATATCAAACTACCTCTGAATAAATCAACACTAAAAGCCTTGGAATGGATAATCTAAGAACGGCTGTGACAAGTGCACAGGGTTTTAGAGGCTACATATTTTACATTTTCTCAAACATTTCCTACTGACACAGACACATCAGGCCTGCTTTGACTGGAATAAATCTGACTAGATTAGAAAGATAAAAATCTCAATCCCATCCAAATGAATCCCAGCTCTACTTGACACTGTGGACTCGTACTGACCTTTACTGGTTACAGATGGCTGTCAACCGTTCACAGTCAAACCTTTGACACTTTGTTTGACTTACCGTTGCTGAAAGGAAGTCCCAACAATGTTGATTTGATTGTGCATTTCTGTAAAAGTAGTTGCATGTGCAAATAAGTACAGAAGCCTGCAGGGATAAAACGAAACGGAAGAAAAATGTGTGACAAGAGAAAGGGATTGCAATGAGGTTTTTCCACACAACCACAGCTGGAGTGGGATTAGTGAGAGAACATGTGTGTCTAATATGAGACCGTGAGCAGCCAGCTGAAGCAGAGCGTCGGGCCAAATCATGTGTCATCGTTCTCTCGTTTCATCTCTTGGTCCTTTGATAACTGGACATGCCAACTGTGTTCTGACCCTCAATCAACCCTCAAACACGTCTAACTTCTGCACCGTGAAAAAAGCCTCTCAGTCCTGCTCATGCCACACACATACACACACACGCATAGTTTAAAGCAGTTCAGACCCTGTTAAACCGGAAGAGATTATCCCCAAAGAAATATTTTGTACCGACATCACAACGAACAAACGGAACTATCTGCAGCGTTTAAAGAGTGTAGCAAATGAATCTGAACAGTCCTACTCCACCCACATCTTCTCTGATAGAATTATACTTTCATTTTGTGTTGCCTTGTGTATTTAAAACACCTTTCACCATTCACTCTGAAAGCCAGTGAGGAATAATACAACTGAAACAAGTAAACATATTTACAGCGCGTCTGTGCAAGATGCATGCAAGAACGCATGCAACCTGCCGCATTGACTCCAGTTTTCCTTCTCTTGTTTTATTTTAACTTATTTTCATCACTTTGGGTTTCCTCTTTCCAGGTGTGTTAGTGAGCCTCTTTACATTCTATCCAACATGCCTTTTTGAGTTTTGGATCAACTCTATTGATTTCTATTCTGTTCTATTCTAATACAGACACATAGATTCATTTACAAGGTTTATACAGGCTTTTAGGAAAAAAAAAACTGTTATACTTCATATTTGTAATTTGTCTTTATCACATTCACATCTTCACCTTCACTGGAATCTGTGTGGCTTTGGTATCATGTTGAATGTGGCATAATTTCCACTGCATTTCTATTGGTTCTCTTCAGATCCTAGCAGCAGTCACACTGTGCAGAGTAGCGTCAGTCCACTTTCTGACACTGCCAGAAGATTATCTCACACCGTCTTTGGTCACAATAATGTGACATCAGTTGTCTGTGAAACTACTCTCGATGCACAGTATAAACCAAGACAAAAGATACAGATCTTGCTTATCTCTTGGTCAAAGTCACGCAGTGTGTAAATAGCAGTCAGGTCTATCTAGATACATAACAATCTGTTCTCATTACATATGTATGTAAATTTACCATGACTACAAAGCTTTAGGCAGAAAGGAAGAAGACTAAACGTAGACCCAGGTGGGACTTGAACCCACAATCCCCAGCTCCGGAGGCTGATGCCTTATCCATTAGGCCACTGGGCCACATAAGATGCTACTGAAGGATTCCAGAAACAGCTCAACAGACAATAAAAATACACCTTTTGAAGTAGCACTGGGCAGAAAAAAACACTTCTGATTAAACTTTTGTAATCAATTTGATGGATTATAATAATTTCAATCAGCTATTTGTTCTATATATGCAGAGCATATAAAGGTAGGTTTCAGTTTTAAATGGGGCTTTGGTTAGGGAAATGTTCCATTAAAAAAAAAAAAAAAAAATTCCTTTTAATTGTGATTTCTTCTGAAAAATGACAAAGGAAAATGAAGGCTACTCTTGGTTTAAGAAGAAAAATAAAGAAAGATGTTTTTATATTGGCGCAGTAGAGAGGTGAAGCTCAAGAACTTCAACCCTATTCCTGTGAATGGCAACTACTTCATTACAGTATGAATGAATAAAACCCTGCTATCTTATTTTAGTTCTGCTTCTGCATTGGTGGAATTAGTTCAGTTTCAGAGAGGAAAAACAGAAAAGGATATAGCTGCTCGCGTTAGTGGCAAAACTTGAAGACTTGAGTATTTATAAATCTTTGAAATGTGCAGCCACTGAACTTTTGTAAAAATCAGCAACTCCAACAAGCTAATTAAAGTTGAAGACCTCGGTAAAAGAAATGTCTGGAGGCTCAAATCAGTGGGAGTGTTCAGCCTTCACATGGTGCTGTGTCACCATTTTACTCTTCAATCGTAGAAAACAAAGATACAACAGTCACTTAAAATGTTGAAGAGAATGTTTTATAATTAACTTGACCACTTCTGAAAATCAGTTCACCTCTCTGTTGGAACAGTTCAAAAAACAGGCTTGAGAATGAGGAAATAAATGGAATTGAACTGAGTGTTGTCTGAATGGAAAATGTAGTACCTAACAAATTCCTTTAATTTCACTTTGATGACTTTTGTGAATGTTTTTCACTGTTAAAAACATTAAAGAAATGTAACACTATGGCGAAAGGCAATACTGGAATTTCTTTTTGACAAGCTCGCCAACTGTGCCGGAGAGAACGATGTAACCAAGTGGACATTTCTTTACTAATATTCATGCTGTTAATGGAAAATGGAGATAGCACGATGATCAAACAAAAATGTAATCATTTCACAGCTCAAGTTTATCACTCTGTCCCCACCTTTCTGAGTCAGAGTCAAAGCAATGATTAAAACAGGATTTTTATCTCAATTTTAACTTTTTGCAAGAAACCAAAGAAAGTACAATACTACAATAAGACTACAATAAAACTAAAAATTCATGACAATAATGCAATAATACAAAATATGAAACAAATGTGCATATGCCATTAAAGGATTGATAAGTCTAATATGTATTTATTATTTAACCTTTATAAATCCCAGTGAAGTCACTATTACTAGTTTCCTCAGGTCAGCAAACAGCACTGTAAATATTTTAAGGCAATGGAAAAGTAAGAAACCAAGTTATTTAGAACTTGTTTATAACTACAGCATTTTCAAATGAAAATGCAAAACGTTTTTCATATTTTTGGTGTTTGTTTACAAGACACCGGTCCTCGGAGTCACTGAAAATGCTCCAACTCCATCTCTGTTGAAATAGGGAAAAATACAACTTACGATAACACTCTGACTCAAAAATGGACTGTTCTGAAAGTGATTGTGATTTCTTCTGTGCCACTGCACATGTGCACCACGACCATATTGAGTAGTTCTTCTGCACTTGCTCAGTAGATGGACAATACCAACAATGGCAGTTCCCAGAGTGTCCTGACTCCCAGTCCACATTCTCCTGGGAATTTTATAGTTGACAGTCACCTGTAACAGCAGTCCAACTTCGTCTTTCCATACAAATGTCCGTGTATACCCATTGTTAATGTTTATAGTGCATCGTTCTCTGTTCGCATGTGTGAGTGGTTTCCTTCCAAAAACAAACAACGGCACCCACTAGTGGCCTAGAATGAAACCTACATCTTTTTCAGCCCTTTCCATGTAAACGATGCATTTTTACTTGAAACTTTGTCGTGTAAACGGGGCCTTGATGTCCAAATGGTTCCTTACATTGTTTATCACTCAGTTCTTCTTGTCTTTGCATTTGTTGAATGTGAACTTCTTCAAAGCTACGCTATGATTTTCTGCAGAAATGTATTGAATAGACTGCTTTGATTTTCTATTTTCATCTTTATACAATTACATGTTCTGAAATATCCAAATAATATTTAGTGAACCAAATGTATCTGGGGTTTTTTTTTTTTTTTTTTGTGCTTTGATATCAAATAGTATAAACCTCCTTCACTGTGGAACATTAGATGTTATTAACCTACAAAATAAAGAATTTAAGTCCCAAAAACCAAGCCCTGGGGGACACCACAGGCAATGTATAAACATGAAGAGAAAACAGTTTCTCAGTTTTTCAAATCAATGATCCATACTTTACTAGATTTTGACCCAAACAAGCTTTGTGCCCTTATTATTTTACTGTATTAATTATTGGAAAAAAATTGTTAAAAACTTGACTAGTGAAATATTTCCAGAAATATGACTCTTTTGACCTGAACTGATTTTCTATAAAAACATGGTGCTTTGGGAAAAATAACTATCTATAGTTGAAGAGTTGTGGAAGTGAACTCCAGATGGTTTTCATTCTTCTGATTCACATTAGGACTAAAAAAAAAAATTGAATAACTTGAGGCGTCTCAATCTTTGTTCAGCGTGCATAATGTTCTCAGACGATTTGATCAACCCAGACTATTTTCAACTATTTTTAGACCCATGCCATTTTACATTTGTGCATCAGTTCTGAAAGCTACCTTGTTAGTGGCATTTCTTCTGTTGTGTATTTGTACACAATCACTCATATTGTGTATTAAGGCTTCACCTCAGGTGATAAGCATTTGGTCATGCAGTACAGACATGTTTCTTGCTCTTATCCATCACAAAGTGCAATTACAAACACCAAAATCCTCTCCAGTGATATAACTTACATCCATCAGTCATGAACATACATTTTTCACGAGAAGAACACAGAGATATCAGCATATGTGAAATCCCCCAGTCATCATCCATCATAAAGCAAACATCAAATCCATTACTGATAATGCTTTGTTTTGAAGGGTATGTAGTTGATGTGATGAGGAAAAACAAATGTTTTGAGTGAAGAAGCATCGTTTTATTTTTTTCAGAAAAGTTTTTTTGTTTACATAGCAATGTTTTGAGAATCATGTAAATTTACACAGAAATGCTGAAAGAAAATGAAGTTTGCATGCAGGACCATGAGTCAGTAATCTTAGTAGTTTTTATAATTAATCCACACACTGCATATAGAGGACAGCACGCTGTAAACATAAGCAACAGCAAGAACACGTGCATTCGTGTAGACAGATAACCAAGTTTGATTGCTATTAAAGGTGAAGTACTATAACAATACCTGGAAGAATATGGACTGGTTATCACGTTACTCTTGAGGCCGCCTTTGTTGTTATTGTCCATCTACTTGTGCATGTGCAGAAGATATATTTACTACAGCCGCGGTGCTCATGTGCAGTCGCAACTTTTGAGAAAACTTACATTTCACTTTGTTTACAAAAAGACGGTGTCGGAGCATTTTTGAATAGTTACAAAAAAGTCAGACAGCTTTTGAAAACTTGCATTTTACTCCTTTTCAACAGAGACGGAGCATTTTGAAGCATCATTGTCATGTAAAGAGACACCCAAAACACAAAGTTTTCTGTTTTGTTTTTAAAACATCATATAAATGGAGCCTACGTCCTATCAGGAATTTTAAATACCCATAAATGTTCCAGGTTTCCACTATTATTATGAAATCAGCTAAAAATTACATACTGTTATTAATGGGAATGGCAGCTCTAAAAATGGAAATCGGACATTGTGAAAATCAGTCAAATGTCTTGTGGTACAAACTCTAAGCAGGTTTGACGTCTTTAACTTGTGGTCAGAATGGTTCACTCTTGACATTCCATTTTTCGGATATTTTTTCACTGCTTCAAATAGAAGAAAACACATCATTTACATTTCATTCTGTCAGATCTCTGATCATTAAAACTTTTTCTTCTTCTGCGTCAAAGACGTCACCTAAAGTCACGTTAACGAGTCCCAGCAGTCTTCTGAGTACAGAAGTGCTGCTTAGCTATTTGTGGAAACTGTTCTGATTTGCCTCAGGACTTCTTGTCCAGCGCTGGTCACAGCTTGAGCTGTGGTTGTGAATCTTTAGGGACGACGAGGAGTCGTTGTTTACCTCTCCAGGAAGCCTTGGTCATGGTGAGCGAGGGCGGCATTGTGGGCTCTTCCTGTGTGGTTCAGCTTCCAGCCCTAGAGGTGTTTACCTCACAGTCCCGTGAGGAGCTACTTGAAGGGGTCTGAGTAACGCAAAACATCTTGGAGACGTTCTTGAGACGGTCTTTTTTCATTATTGGACCTCCCAAACCACAATAACCTACACACACCATTACGTAAAAATCATTGGAACCATCAAAAACCGTTTATCCGACATTTGTTTCTTTTATAGTTAAAGCAGCGTGTGTTCAGCCTCCCTGCAGTGACATGCTGACAGCATTTAGAAAAGTTCACTTTATAAGAGGTGTCACTTGTCAGTGTGATATATATTCAGGCAGGTTTTTTTTTGTTTTAATGTTCTGGGAACAATAGCTTCACATCACTGTGGATATTTTTAGCCTGGAAAAGGTCAATGGCAGGATATACAGTACATGAGCTCATTAATCATTTTCAGAGGTTTGTTCCCAAATTGTATGCAATTGTAAAATATCAAGGTCGTGCAGGATGGTTTTTACATGAAGTCAAGTTGAAAGCAGAGATTAATTGGACAGTTTGGGGTTGTTCACACAAAAAGGAGTCAAATTAAAGGAAGCAGCAGAAAAAGAAAAGCAGACTTTCTGGTGCCCCTCTGCAAGGAATCAGATCACTGTTTGACTAACCTAAAAAAAAGGTTGCGAATTGATTGTACATGTGCCTTTTGTAGTCAATATCTCAAACTGACATGTTAGATAGAAATCTTCACCACTGGCTCTCTCCTTCTTTTCATCATATTTTGAGGAATAAATCAACCTTATCAGTTATTAAAGTAAATGCTGATCTTAAGTGGAGGTCAGTTTGAGTCACAGACCAGACTGCAGCTACTGAAACTCTTCACTCTTGTCAGATGGTTCTGTTCGAACAGTAAGTCCACATCTATCTCGATATCAAGATAAGGCACGTGCTTGAGTAAAACTCATTAAGATTTATAAGGAGGATTTATTTTGCCAGATGTAAAAGCTTTCCTGGAGTTGGTTCCGCTAACCATAAACAAGCTCAGTGGAAATGTGTGCAGGACAACCTGGACAGTCCCTTCTGTTGCTGGTACCTGGGACACAGACTCTTCATTATGTCTGCCCCTTGTGTAATAGGAGGGTTTTTGCTCTGAAGCGGGAATATTCTTGATGTTCTCAGCTTGTCTGGTCCATATAACCCTGGCTTAATACCTGCTGGCAACAATGCTGATGGAGAGCCTCATGCAACACTCACTGGGTTGTATTAGGGATCTTTTACAAGTACAAATATCTAATGTACATCTCAACTCCCGATCAGTTTTTATCTTCATGTGCTACCAGAGCTCAACATGAACACCTGTATACCTCCCGAATGTGGGCAACGACTAGTCATCAGCCAATCTCAGTAGCTGATTGCTGTCAGCCATTATCTGAACACATCTCAGCCTCTGACAAGAGGATCTTCAGATCCAGCATGTGTGGAGCATTGGCACAGCTGTGACAGGGTCTTAAATCAAACATGGAAAAATAAGCTAACAATGGGACTGTTCATTGAATAAACCTAGTGACTACAATGTAATTATTCATATTTTTTGATTACAAAATGTATCAATATTTTGTTTTTGAATTGCACATCAGAGTCCAATGCTTTTCCGAAAGGTGTGCATACATCTTCTGAATCAGTTACCAGCTGCGTGGATCTAACCGATCATATAAAGTGTGTTGAGGCTACGGAAGTAAAATGTTGTTGTTTTACATCCCCCCTTCAGGTGATAAAGGTGACAAAGGAGACAAGGGGACCCCTGGAAAGCCAGGTGTTGAGGGCTCCCCTGGCTACAGAGGACCAATGGGTCCTAAAGGCAGCAAAGGCCAGGCGGGTGCCCCCGGTGACCCCTGCAAGATCCCTCAGTCGTCCTTCTCAGTGGGGCGTCGCAAGTCCCTGCACAGCCTGGACTACTACCAGGCGCTGGTGTTCGACACGGTGTTCGTCAACCCCTATGAGCACTTCAACATGTTCAAGGGAAAATTCTACTGCTACGTCCCGGGGATCTACTACTTCAACGTCAACATCCACACCTGGAACTTCAAGGAGACGTACCTGCACCTCATGCACAACGACAAGGAGCAGGTGATCCTGTACGCCCAGCCCAGCGAGAGGTCCATCATGCAGAGTCAGAGTGTCATGCTCAACCTGGCCCTCAACGACGAGGTCTGGGTGCGACTCTACAAGAGGGAGAGGGAGAATGCCATTTACAGCGACGACGTGGATGTTTATATAACTTTCAATGGATACCTGGTGGCACCCACCATCCAGTAAGAACACAGTGGGATTGACAAAACGTCAGGATCGGATTATTTAGTCTTTGTTCTCCATGGATGCTGCTTTGGATCTTAAGAGGAGAATTTATTAGAGGAAACTTGAAATGTTGGTGCTTATTAACTTCCCCTTTTTTTCTTGGAAAGGTGAAGATTGTTTAATCTTTATTGAGGAATGTACAAAAATGTTTAAATCAGAATCAACAAAACAGGTGCTAAAAGCAGAACAACATTCAACCAGAAAAAGTATATTCTAATGCTTCCTTTGCACTAGAAAAAAAGTCTTTTTTTCGTTCAAAGTAAATCATGCTTTTCTGCTTCAGTGCTGTGCTGCGTGTCCCTCGTGGATCCCTCCCTTCAGTGCCTCGGTGGAAAAACACAAGCTGTGTCACTTGTCAGGAATTGTAAATCTGTGCAATCAATTTTATACAGCATGAGTGGTGTCGTACTTCTTAACAGAGGCAGTGTATCTGTCAGATTGAATTGTGTTCAGACAGACTGTTGTCACACTCTGGAAAAATGTTTCCTCTGAGCTTTTTAGAAACAAAAAACAACCTCTTTGAAAAGGTCAGTTCATCCAAAACACAAGAAAGGAAATGTCCCGCTTTACTCTGCTGGTGTTTCGCTATGCAGATGATCAACATCAGACTTGTTTCAAGCCAAACAACTCAACAGTTTGACACAAATAAAACAACAGAATGCTGCTGGAGTGCATTGAAAAACAGTCTAACATTTTGGGGTGGAACTTAGTCAAAGGTCAATTGGCCTGGCATGCAGATCTTTCAGTACTTCTTAAATTCCCAAGTGTACAGCAGTAGTTATTAAAAGTCCTTATTCTGTGGGCTGTTTGAAGGAATTCCAAATTATTTACATGATAATGTCAATATTGCAGGTTTCTACAAAGCCAGGAATATGTTTTCTACTTTCTAAACCAGAATGTGTTTAATATCTAGTTTTCTTGGGTTCTGTTGACTATTAGTCATTTGGATGTATGTTGATGACCGTTGCTTCATTGATTGATTAGTTTCATGTAAAATTACTGAAGTTTGGATTTATTAAGTAGGATATTGAAACATGACAGAACATTGTTTAATCGGCATAAGCAGAGAAACTATTAATATTCACATCACTGAAGGTTTGTATTTTTATCAATCCAACCCCCTCAAAACCCCTGTTTTATATATTGTAAAAAACATAGAAAATGTTGTGTATTTTGGTGAACTGACACCTTCAACGTATCTTTCCTTATCAAACTGAATAAGGAGCTTTACTATCGAAACTAGGGTGCATCAGGAGTTTTAAGAGACTTCAAACTGCAGAGCAGTTTATGGATTTGAATTGTATATTGTCTGTCACAGCTATAATGGGTTTACAATTGTTCTGTTGAGGCTGAACTTGGTATGTATGTATGTTTTTTTTTTTTTCATTTGTTTCCTCCTTCAGTTACCAGGTTTCTTTTTATTCTGCATCTCTGAGCAACAAAAAAAGATTTGAGAGTAATACATTAAATGTTTGCATAGTTTCACTTGAAATCTGCATTTTTTTTAAAGTGCAAAAATATTATTTTTATCACATATTTCACTTTATAATTTACAGTTGGTTTTTTTTTTGTTTTTTTTTTGCATTCTTCTGCAAATTTTGTTCTCACCCATCTAATGTTCCACAAATGACATTATGCAGCTTAATGCTTGGTGCACTAATAAGCCACCGAACCCTTTGAGGGAAATGGCATTTGCGGTTTCACCCTAAAAATTGGCCGGCTCTCCAAAACAAACTAGCAAACAAAAAGCAATCTCGAACTCAGTGAGGCGGCGGATGAATGTGCAGCATGCCAGCTCCATCTGTTTTGCCAGATCCCTCCCATTAGCTGTAATGCCATCCTCGGGGAGGCTTTGCCAGAGGAAAAGCAGACTGCAGTGTTGTAAATACTTTAAGCCTTCAGTAGAGATGTGAAAAGCTCTGTTGGGAGACAAAGCGGCCATCTTTCCTAGTTCATCAGCCCAGACTCGAGAAGGTAGTTCCAGTTCCATCGCGGAGAAGCTCTTATTTACTGTGAGCACATTGGGGTGCGCCATCCTGCCGTGCTCAGGTTTGTATAACAATTGAGTCAAGATGGAAATCTAAAGTGATTTCAAAATTATTCAAGCTGTAGCATGGGGAGAAAACTATATAAAGCTGCACAAATGATATGAGTCCAATCTGAATAACTGACAAATAAGTTTAACTCTGTGTTAAACTCCTGCACTCCTTTCAACAACTCACAGTTTAACTCAGTTTGTTACTAAATGCATACCGCTTTACACAAATACCCTTATAGTCAGTTATCTACAGTACATGTCTCAACTTGTAGACTGATGGAAATATTTAGCCCATTTATCTTTAATGACATTGAACAATGAATAAACCAAAGATGTAAAATCACCTCCAGTTGTTGCTAAATTCTCAGAAACACCAGCAATCAAAGTGGGGAACACAAAATGTGGTTTTGCATACACATTTTTGTCCCACTTTTATAACTTTGTATGTTTTGTGAGCTTATAAAAATGCTGCCTCATTCTTAGATAATGTTTATACGACATTTTGAGTAAAAAGTAAAATTTTTGTGTTTCCGTTTCAGAAATGTTTCACGTTTTCATGGCAACATTTTGAAAATTAAACTCTGAAAATGATCTCGTTAACAGGCCACAAGCTGGCACCGTTGTTTGTTTTTGTAACGAAACCATAGGCATAAATGCAAGACTAAAAGTTAGTGGGCCACTGCATGTTTGTACGATGACACCATGGCTTCCAAATGTAAAGCATAGACACCCAGTCTCGACCTATGTAAAGGTCTATATAACAAAACCAAGTTGTTCCCAGTGGTGTGTGAGTGCGCATGTGGATAGGTGAATGAAACAGATCATATACAGACCAAGACAAACACAGATTGCTAAAGTGGTAAAATGTGCTTTAAAAGTCCATTTCAAGTTCATTAACACGCAACGAACAGGCCTCCAGAGATTCAGGAAGTGAGCTGGGCCAGTGTGCAGGGCCCTTGAAAAGGCCTGATTCACTTGTGTCAGTCCAGTATCAGGTTTCTTTTGAAGTATGTGCATTTTTAGTTATGTTAAGACTCAAAACATCTGGCCAAAGTCTTAAAACAGTCCTAACATTGGTCTCCTTTTTACTCCAGAAGTGATTCTTTGTCAACTTTACTCCATCTCATGTGAATTGTATCTTTCACTCATGCTGTGGCTCCTGCACTCGTTTTCTATAACTTTGTATTTTATGTCAGACGTGTAGAAATAAAATAAATAAATTGGATAAATGGGTCAGAAAAAGCACATCACGCAGTTCAATCAGCCTTTTCTGTTAGTGTTATAGTATATTTTAAAATGATCTATTCTTCATCCTAATGAACAGTCCTTTTCTGTGAAGTGCACATGTCTTTATGCTGCAAGCAACAAGTGCATGATGCTGCCTCCACCTTGCTTCATTTTTTGTATGGTGTTGAGGAGTCTCTCTTTTTATACTGCAAATTTGATATTGCTTAAACAGTACACATTTGTATTATCCAACCAGAGTACATCTGTCTTCATATGCAGATACACATTTTTCCATGGACGTTGAAAAGTTTAATTCCTTTTAGGTTATGTATTCTATATACGTATTCTTCCAGCATCTTCATCATTTTCTTAGTACTTCCTACAATTTCTGGACTGAAGTATGTTTTCCCTCCACAAGACAAAATGTATCTCCTTCCTGCGCGATGTTCAGACTTGCATGTTATTGTTTGTACAGAAGAACAAGAATCCTTCAGGCATTTGGAAATTGCTCCAAAGAATGAGCCAGACCCGAGAAAATCAATTCATTCTTTTTGAAGGTCCAAGCTGTTTTTCTTTATTTTTTTTTTATCATGATATAAGAAATTGACTTCGAAGGTAAATACTTTCAAAAGCACACTTGAAATGGTCCCAAACAACACAGTCTGGAACTTTCAAAGCCACAACAGAGTTTCTCTTTAAACTGGAATTGTTCCAACATATATTCAAGCCATAAATTGAGAGGGGTCTGAACTTTTGTTGTTGCAGCTCCAAAACTTTGAAAATTAGTCAGGACTCCTTTATATCTCTCTCTCTTTTTTTAACAGCTCTTTTCTTGGCTTTTAAAACTATGGGCCTGATTGTGCTTTCAGTTTTTTGTGCATTTTTCAAATGATTTACAAAGAATGACATAATGAGTGGCATCAATCGCAAACAGAAGCATTTAAAGGAGAATTACATGCAGACTCTGTCTCTCCCTCCACATTGAAGCACTGTCCTTATCAGCTGTCTCTGGTGTTCACAGATGTTTTCAACACCTCACTGAAGACATGCCAAGAGTAGCAACACAACACTACTACGAGTCCTGAGTTGAGTTATCAGAGATACTTCCATGAAAGCTACAAAACCAGCATTAGCCTCAAAGTCATGTTGTTAGGGTGGGTTTGTACAAACATGCAGTGCATAATGCAACAGTATCATTAAATTTGGCTTTATGTTGAACTTGTAGTCATTTTTGGTAGTAATTGTTTGGTATTGTGAAAATATAGACATTTTAATCACATATGCTCTCTGTGACAACAAAGGAAACACCTTAATAATATCAACAATGGTGCCACCAGAGTGTCTCGACTCCCAGTTTATATTCTCCCAGGACTTGGTAGTTTCATAGTTGATAGTCACCCAGAATAACAATCCAAGGTGTCATCTGTCCATACAAATGTCTGTGTACTCGCTATGTTAATGTTTAGTGCATATTGTTCTTTGTGCGCATGTGTTTCATTACAAAAATAAGCAACAGTGCCAACTCGTGTGCCATTTCCACGTAAAATAGATATTATGAAAATGTTGCTGTGTAAATGCTAAACATTTTTTCAAACTGTTAGACATTTTTATGTCAATTCCTTTTCTGCATGTTTAAAACTGTGGCTGGCTAAGGACAACAGAGATAGCTAAGAGTTTACACAACTTTTATTTAACAAGACATTCTCACCACACGGCAGTCTCGCACAGGTCCATGATCACGCTTTTCCTCAACATATAGTTTCGGAAAGAAGATAACAGAGCAACCACTTTTGATGCCAGAGGCGGACTTCCTCTATCCGGGTCCCCCCTGTGACCCGCCTGCTGTGACCCTTGACCCCTCTGGCCAATAACCGTGGGCTTCTGTCCTCTAGGATCCTCCCAACTAAACAGTCTCCATCTTCTCAGGCTGCAGTGGGGTCCTTGTTTGCATATCAAAACACTGTTGTTCCTTGTATCACTGTAACCAAATGGTGGCAACAGCACTGATCAGACTGTAAAGCCTATTGTCTATGTCAGTGTCTCCAAAATGGCAGCTCCATGGAAGGATTTATGTTAAAATACTACAACAAAACACAAAGGCAAAACGATGCATTTTCGCTTGACATGTTGTGTAAACAGGCCTCAGAGCTCCCGTTATAAGATCATCTTCCACAGTTTGTGAACACAATATTACATTTTGGCTAGTTTTTATACACAACTCTTAAGAAAATGGAGCCCTTTGTACTATTGGATTTTATATGTAGCCCTATTTTTTTTGTAAACTGGGTACACAGATTTTAAATTTTTTGTTTTTTAAATAAAAGCTACTCAGTGTTTTAAAAAAGCTGGGCTTCAGCTTTTGTTCCCGTAGAATCAGACTGTCAGTGCAATGAAGAATGTAAACACACAACAATGAAAACAATTTTGACTTTGTGAGAAATCAAGCCAGAAACTTGCAGTATTGTCCTCAACCTGTGAAAACACACAGATCCATCATCAGATCTGCTCACAGGTGAACGAGAAAATCAGAGGTCATGTTCAAGCTTTCGCTCATCTCAGGGAGCTTTCTCCGGACCATTTATTTGCCAGGAAATCATCCATGTGACAAGACAAATAAGATATATCCATTGAGGAAATTGTTTCAGTGTTTTTTGGACCAGCGCAGTGAGGATTCTGAAAGTTTAATACAAATTTAATGAAAAATGAGTTTCCACATTCAGACAGCAACTCTTTTTTTTTTTTTTAACCGCACACACGGCCAATTACAATGTGACACCAGCCAAGTTATGTTAAAATGAAAAATGTTCTGAGGAAGTATTGAAGATGAATGGAATAGTCTGATGTGCATGTCCTTAGCAGTCAGTAAATTTAAGCCACTCAGGAGAGGCATTATTAAAGTGAAGATTTAAATGTATAACATGACATAAAACCTCACATGAATTTCAAAATTCCTCCTCATTTCACTGCTTCTATATCATCCAAATCCAGAATACTACATTATGGAGGGTTTTATGTTGAACTTTTTTCTTTATTTTTGTACTTTAATTTCAGATAAGTATCGTATTCATCATGCTGAGTATTCTTTTCATTAAAGAGTCAGTCGTATATCAATTCTTTCTCTGTTAAGAGTGGGACTGCAGCCATTGATTTCTGTTTTACATGCAGAACAATCCACATATTGTACTGCTGGGAGACTGATCTCATTGATATCTGTTTAACATGCAGAACAGTCCACATATTGTAAGGCTGGGGAGACTGATCTCTTTATAGCTAAAACCGCACACCTTGTTTGTATAAGGAAACTTGTATCATATCCCACACTACTTTAAATCCATCAGATTTGATGGTCGTCTGTCTCTCTTGTTATTTGTGGGCAGAAGCTGTGTAGAAGAGGTTTGGGTGGACAAACCAGATTGGGTTTAAATAATAAGGATTTTGTTCATAAGTACTGGGCAGGTGCTGATTAATGCAAACCTCTGGTGCTGGTTTATTCGTCACATCCATCCATCTCTCCCGCTTATTCAATTCAGGGTCACGGTACCCTCCTGAACAGGTTGCAAGTTTGTCATAGGGCTAACACTCACAGACAAACAACCACACACACTCACATTCACACCTAGGGGCAATTTCCAATCACCAATTGACCTCATGTGCATGTTTTTGGACGCACACACACAGGGAGAACATGCAAACTCCACACAGAAAGTCATTGTTTTTGGCCCCAAGAAGAAAGTTTAAAGGTTAGCGCTAATCTTGACTCTCTGTCAAACGAAACATCAAATACAGGCAGGAATCTGGGGCTCTGAAATTCAAAACAGCCACGATAGACATTAAAAAAATCAACTTACTACTGTCTGAAAAAGATGCAGAGAAACTTGTTCAGGGGTTTGCTTGCAGTAGGATGGATGATTGTAATGTTGAGTTTACATTTCAGAACGCTGCAGCTCATCCAAATTCCTCACCAACACAAAGAGGGCGAAGCACAATACACCTGAGCTTCAATCTGCACTGGCTGCCTGTCTGTCAAAGGATCCACTTCAATATCTGTCTTCTGGTCTAAAAAGCTTTGAACCTAAACCTTTTAGTTTCTATGCTCCTTACCTGGGGAACAAACATCTTGTTGAAACACACACTTCTATAAAATTAAGACTTAAAACACCATAAACACCATAAATTACCTTTATCAAGTTCAAGCTGCTGGAGAAAGTCCCAACTAACTCGAGATCAACGCAGGATAAACTGTGCAGAGGTCACAAGTTCACTAGTTCTTCGAAGGACACACGCACATAAACACACAAATTAGCAATTTATGGTCATTAGTTAATCTAACATGTATGTTTTTGGACTGTGTAAGAAACTGGGCCACATGAAGGCATCTGTCCTGAAATCCCTGCATGTTCCCTTATGCAGAGGTTTCCCAAAATGACAGGGCAATATCAAGGGTTAAATAAATACTAAAACAGCTTAAAATATGCGAGTACTTTTTTCTTCTCGTCTCTGGCTAACAAATATCTAATCCCCACAAAATCACCAGAAGAATAATTCTCTTTGGATCGTTGAAATAATTACAGAAAGCTGGACTAATTTCCAGAGATTAAACCTGGATAAGAGGAGTTGTCTGCAGACCAAAGCAGGCCGACGACAGGCCTCAAGATGAGAGAAAAGACACCTAAGGGAGGGACATTACCTTTGATCTCACCTAATGATCCAAAAATAACAGACTCATAAAATGTCTCGATAACAGACAGTGGATTTACAGCTCAGATGATACAGTGAGTATCAGTGCTCAGAGTGAATGCTGTGAGGCCATTCCTGCCTCTCTTTAACGCTGCTCTTATGCAAGTGAATAGAAATTAGAGGGTGGAGCCAGTGGGAACATTAAGATGAATGTTATGAGGCTGTGAAGCCAGGTTGAAGACAGTTTTATTTCAGTTCGAAGGCTGAGCCCGAGGCGAACAGCTGTTCTTCAGGCTTGAGTGAACTGCACCCTGTTCTCCTGCAGATTAGGAACAGGAAGCGGGGCCGAGTGCCGAGGCTGCGCTTTCCTAATCACAACCACATGACCTCTGACCAGCTCATCTGTCAGAGCGTGACAGGACAAGGAGGAGGAGGAGGAAGGAGGAAAACAGGTAGAAATGAAAGAAAAGTTCCAGGGCAGAAATAGATGCTAAATTGAATTAAAATAAGTAAATACGTGTATGGTAGATGAAAATACATGGCACAATTCCTAAAAGACTCTTGAAATCTCCAAATTAAAGTTTAGTTTAAAACAGGGCATTTAGTGTAGTTAGTTGCTGTGTCAGCGATGTGGATAATTAACAGTGTGTGTAGAGAGATAGGAGACCTTTACCAACTGGAACCTTGGTGCCAGTGCTTTGGTTGTGAGGAAACAGTTAAACCAGTCCACAGAGGAGACGAGAAAGTTACAATCAGCAGAGAGTTTGAGAGAAAAGTAGCATGCTTCAGCTGTTTATTGTTCCTGACATTGCTATTTTCAGCCCTGTTTTTTTTGTGCTTGTGTTTTTTTGTTTCAGAAAGGTGTAGCGTTTACACAACATAGTTTACACAGAAAGACTGATAACAATGTAGTTAGCATGCCAAGCCACAGGTTGGTGCTGCTGGTTGTTTTTGTAATGAAACCACTCACAAATGCAGTCGGAGAACAATACACTTTAAACATTAACAATAGTGAGTACTTGGACATTCATATGGGCAGATGACCAAATTGGATTGTCATTCCGGGTGACTCGACCAAGTCCTGGGAGAATATGGTCTGGGAGTCATTACACTTTGGAGGCCGCCATTGTTGTTGTTGTCCATCTACTCATGCATGTATAGAACTATTCATTGCCGCCACAAGATAATGGTTTTGATATCAGTTTTATAGAACAGACATTTTCTTTTTGTTTCCAAAAATGCACATTTAAATTGACTTAACATCCTCTAGCAGTGAAAACTTTGTTTCTTTACTTCAAATACATTTTTAGCAAATTTGCTTGTTTAATGTATTGACATCTTTCTTATATGTGTTGTATGTGCCTGTTTGGTCTGGATCATTAATGTACTGCTGCCTGTCTTGGTCAGGACACTCTTGAAAATATTTTCTGGTTAATTAACCTCTGATGCACAATGTAAACAAGTGAAGGTGCAGCAAGTGCTGTACTAATTGAATTTTACTGATTTCTGTAGAGTGTGTTCTACACATTGTTGATCTTGTCAGTAACTGAACAGTGACAGTTTGTCAAACTATTAATTGTGTTCAATGACTACAATTAAACTTCTGTTTTAGGATGTGTCAAGTTTATCGATTTGATAAGAAATGTAGGTCTACCCAGTATTCCACATATTTGATATATTATAAATAGTTATGTTAATATTCCAAAATGAATAGGAACAGAGATAAACAAGCAAAATGCTTTAAAATGGAACAGTTTTATACAGTGGAAAGTAAAAGAAGTGAAGAAGTTTAAATGTGGATTTGTTTTAAATCTGCCAGTTTGTCACAGTTTGGCTCAGAGGAAGACTCAACATGCCAGACACTGCCGCTGGTGGAACAGGCACTCATTATAATAGAGCACATAAACCCCAAAACTCCGAACTTAACCCACAATCCTGAAGACAAAACCACTGAGACATTGGAACACAAACATACACAGACAAAGCAACAACCAGAACCCAAGAAAGATGTCCATTATATACCCCGGTGCGACCAGGTGCAGACAATCACACTCTCAGGCACAGGTGAAACACATCAATACAGCGATCCGTCACATGGAGGGGAAATCAAGCAGCCTGAATAAAGAGAAAGCATCACAAACTGTAAATAATACAAGAAACTCAATGTGTACCATGACGTCATTATTAATAATTACAAATTCCCAAGATAGTCAGGAAAAATCATAGTACAGGAAAACCTTATTGCTTATTTAATATTAACAGTATAAAACTATAATGTAATTTGGCTGTGGGTATTTTAGTGGCCTTGCGATCTTTTTTCAGTTAATATTCATTATTCACTATTATGCATTATGTAAGTGTAACATAGGTTTGGATTTGGGAGATTATTATTGGAATGAAATACATTTTCAAGTAATAAAAATTGGAAAGTGGAAGATTTTATATCGGAGCTTAATGATCTCTCCAAACTGAACTTTCAGTCCCAAAAACTATTTAAATGTGTTTTTTTTCTTTATTTCAAATTGAATCTTATATATAATTATGAATGTTTCAAATACCCCAAAACATTTATAAGGAGGGTGATGATAAACTTTATTGTTTCACTGAAAAAGCCACCTAACATTTTTTTCTGTACGAGTTGATGGACACAGGACAATATGGCTACAATAGATATGTGATAGCAAATTAAAAACACATGGGGTGTGAGTAGAGACTTCTGTGTCAATGTTCAAACTTGTCATTTAATGACAAAATAATGCTCCTCTCTTTGGTTAAAAATATCTGTAAATATGACTCACCAAAGCAGTAATAGTGCAGTCATAGGTTGCAGTGTGAATTCAAAACAGAAAACATTTGTTAATTTCTCTGCAGTTATCAAACATGTTAAAACAGAGAAAACACAACAAAAAGCAAAGGAAAACATATTTCTCAATAGGCCAGACACCTGCAGCACACCTGCAGTCACAGAAACTTCAGTTTATATGAAGAGTCCTATGAAAGAGGAGATATCTTAGAATAGAGTAAACTTTGATCATAAAACCAAAATGGTTTCTTGTCAACGACACGGCAGTGATACGATCCAGACCTCTTGTGTAGGTTTTCTTGAAACATCAATTCAAGCTTTTTCCATTTTGAGGCCGGTCGGAAACTGCCCTCGGTGGGCTGTGGAAGGACCCTGCTGGGTGAAAACATCTGCAGCTTGTTTGGCCAAAACTTAATCAAGTTTGTGAGGTTGTGGAGATTTTCTCTGAGATAAACAAAGATGAACTCTCTTTGGTGTTAAAGAGTGAAAGGGATATTCCTGTGTTACAACCAGTCAGGACACTTTAAAAGCTTTAAAATCAGCTTGTACTAAATGTCGTTCTCACTTTTATGAGAGCTGCTGGCGTTGTCTCCAGGAGCGCAATGATCTTAAAATTACTTTGCTGTTGCAAGTCAACCAAGAAAATTGTCAGTCAATGTCAGAAGTGGTCATTTTGCTGCATCGTCAAATCATTTTTATAATCGTTTTTATAATCAGAAGTTTTGTGTTTACAGGGCAACATTTTAAATATGGCCTCCATTTACACGGAAACGACAGAAACCCTGAAAAGGACATATAGTTAGCGTGCCAGGCCACGAGATGGCCCTGTTGTTTGTTGTTTGTAATGAAAAGACACACATGAAACGCTATGAACATCAACAATGGTGACACAGACATTCATCTGGGCACATGATTAAGCTGAATTGCAATTCCGGGTGACTCTCAACTATAAAACTACCAAGTCTCATCATTGGTAACTCCAGACAAAAAAAAAAAAAAAAGTGGGGGACTTTTTCTGGCTTAAACCAGATCACAACAATAGAAACTTCAATCAGGAGAGAAACTACTTGAAACTTTTCTTTGATGAAAAACACGGGATTACATTTAATTCATTAGAGCTGTTTGAATACAAGATCTCCATTTAAAATGCATTTCTACTTATCAGTAATCAAGTGTCCACTTACATATAAGTTGCAGTAACTTCATCTGTCAGGATGCTTTAATGAGTTGGGCATTTCGTGACCTGGCTGCTGTCTCTCTGTCTCCTTCAGACATTTTCCATTGCCGTTTCTGTCGATCCATCATCCCTCACTTCATCCTCGTCTCCATTCCCCTTGTAAAAGCCTCCTGGCTTAATAATTGGATAATGGCTCTGCGGAGAACTCTGCCAGAGTACTGTTGGGTGAATCAGATGTAAGTGAAGGTAGAGAGGGTGAACATGGTGCTGACAGGCTCTGCTCCATGCTCCACTGGCTTTGTATTATCTTTGTGGGAAGGTTACAAGTTCAGCAGTTCTGGCAGATTCAGGACTGCGCAAATGAGGTAAAATCTCGTCGTGGGCCAGAAACAGCTGTGCAGAATGTGATTTGCACTTTTTTGGGAATATTGTGAGATTTTGTTCAACTTATGTAAAGCTGATTCAGATATGTTTAGGTCTATGACTTGAAAAATATATGTGGGAGAATAAGGAAAATGTCACAGTCAAAATAGTTTGCTTTAGATATTGGTCCTTGGCATGGGATCCTCTGAATTCATCCAGTACCAGAGTCAGTTATCTTACACACTTCTATAGCCGGTCATGTACGTATACTGAGACCTATATAAGTAGTAAGTATTCCTTCACATTGACTATAATAAACCTTTGACTTTAAGGCTTCTTGAAGTAGTTCTCATTTCTAAACTTTAACGATAAAGGACCTCTGAATTTAAAGTCTGCATCTTCTAGACTAATCCAATACCAGTATCAGTCATCATATCAACTACCCCGTATAACCAAATAGTGAACCAGTGAATGTTATTATCCAGGCTGATTCCATTCCGTCACACAATTCTATCCAAGGTCTATCTAAATTGTTCCCTTTTTCAAACAGTTACTATTGTCTTTGCTGTGATATTATCCATGTCAGCTGCCTCCAGCAGCAAAGTCAGTTGTCCTACACAATAGGTTACCCATCATCCATCAGTGCAGAGTTATATCCGGGCCTATTTAATTTGCTTTCATTGGGTATCTGGGAAACAATAAATCTCCCCCACTTCTCCCATTATCCAGTACCATAGTCCATTGCCTAGATCTTTATTCTACTCAGCGAGTAGTAACAGTGAGTAGCATGTAAAGTTTGAGTTGTACAAAACCAGTTATTAAAACCAAAAACAAAATGGGACAACATATAAACTTATTACATTCAGAAGGACGACAAAACGGAAAAACTACAAATCTTTGTCCTCCAAATGATAACTAAGCTGTGGATTGTTTGGCGTACTGACCACCAGATTGCCAGCAGACAAAGAACAGCAAAAACACAGTTTGACAGACGTTCAAAAACTAAAACTCCAAAATTAATAAACCATGTGCATTTGCACTCAAACCAGCCAAAGAGAATCAAAGTAATCATGTGGCTTGGTAGAGACTTTGGAGGAAGTTAAACAGAGCTACCATGAGGATCAACACAAAGCCAATTCTTTTCTTATATATCTTTTTTTTTCTATGTTGCTAAAAACCAACAGACACTCACTAGAACATGATGAGAGGTGTGACATAAACCTCAGGACACATGGTTGGGTTGAACTGGTGTTAACTCAATGTAAAGATACAGCGTGACAGAAATACTTATCTGAAACGAAAACACAAGAACAATGTGTTTTCACTTGAAATCTTATCCTGTTAACGAGGCCTAAATCTTTATTTTTATATCATAAAGGTTAACCATGCAGTGACGGACTCAACGTTGGGGAAGAAAGCTTGTAGCCTGAAGTTGATTAGTTTGATCCCTCTGTTGAAGGGTCACCACCCTGATCATCCAGGTGAAACATTATCTCTCCTATTCTTGTTTACCATCCTGCAACACTGCTATATTCCACTGGTAACTTAAAATCAGGGCAAGGTCTTCTGAAGGACAGATGTAGATTTACAGAGTGGAGGAAAAAATCTTTTTCACATCGACTTATATCTCTATCAAAGACTGATTCAGTCATTTGGCATTCTGAGGCGGCGAAAGCAGCTCAGAGGGCAGTCCTCAAGGAGAAGGAAAGGTTTTCTCCTCTGATCCAGGTCCTGATCTGCCCCGATGCTCTCTCTGGGCTAAAGAACAAAACACCCGCTCCCAAGCACAGGCCTCAGGTCAAAGCTCTTATCTAGTCCCTGCACAGTGCGAGGTGTCGAGTTATGGAGGAAGAGGGAGGAGGAGGCTGATTCTCTGGTCTATGCGCAGACTTCTCCTGTTTCACGGTCTGCTTCTGGGATTGAATGTTTATGTAGCATTGCCAAATATTTGTGGTATGTAAATGTGTGGGTCATATGGGGACATTTATACTTGAACAGAGAAAAAAAAAATCCAGTTTGAACTTGAGATCTTTAATCAGTGAGGTTGAACTCTCATTGGAATTTATTTTTGAGAAAGATCCTGTGAGAGCCACCACATTTTTCCTCTTTTTGTAACAGAGGTTGTAATAGAGGTTGTGGTCAACTTTAACAATGAGGTTACAGAGTGATGAACACAGTAGGAAAAAATAGATCAGTTCATCCATCGGTTCTTCTTGATCACAACATTTTACATTTTGTTCCCTGTGGGACACCCTATGGTTTCCTGTGGCTACGTTGGGTTACGTTATGCAACACAAAGACCACAGGGTTGATCAGAGGTCTGTGTGACCTCAGCTCGGTTTAAAATAAAAGTACAACGAACAGATATTTTCCAGCCACTCTGTTTAAGCTTATGCGGGTTGGCGTCTGTAAATGTATCTCTTATATCTTCCTGCACTCGAACAGTGTTTATCTGCACTTTCTGCACTCAGCAAGACACAAATATGTACATCTCACATGGTATTTACATTAAAGGCAAGCCAAATGAAATTCCTTTACGTGGATGTAAACATGTTTCAACATGTATAAGCATCCCTCCAAGCACAGAATAAAAATAAAGGCTGAAAGCAGCATTTTCTCATGCACCTTTACAGGCGGCAACACGTCTGTCATGGTGGGGCAATTTACTGCTGCGACAGACACTGAACCAACTGCCAGCCTGCGCTGCTGCTTCAAGGCTGAGAAAGTGGTGACAGCTAGATTGCAACAAAAACATTCGCTTGACATGGAGTGCATGGCTGTTCCCACTTTCTGGAAATGTCTCGTAAACACAACAAGAAGCCAAAAAGCAGCATAAAGACATGCAATTTGGCTACATTTAAAAATAAACTATATAAAAAAAAGAAGAAGTTGTGTTTTACCTTGTTTCCATGGAGACAGAGTCGGAGCATTTTCGAAAGGTTCCACCTTGGGAGTTGTTGTTTTACATAAGGGACACTCAACAACAGTTTTCCATTTTTACTTATAAATTTCATGAGATGGGGCCTTAGAGGACTGCAGACAAACTGCTGATGATCATTCAAACTAATATTTTATTCATGGATTGTTATATTGTACAAGCTAATGATTGGGTAATTTCATTTTTGATCCAGTAAACACTCCAAATTATTAACACAGTCATATTAGTGAGCAGATAGACATAATATTATAACTGTTTCCTTTTGTTCATTTCACCAGTTCTTACATGTGTGGCCACTGTGGACAGGTAATTTTAGAATTCATTTCCAATTTATTAAACAAAAAGGCCTTTTTTCTGTGTGTATTACACACAACACATCTCCTTTTTCCTCTGTAGAGCCAGTAGCCTGTCCAGGCTGCTCTCATGTCCTGCTGAGGCCAAAACATTGCTGAAAC
>OMNM01025653.1:18907-28907 GCA_900302745.1 Parablennius parvicornis | reverse complement strand
TCAGTTGTTTCCATCAAAGCTAGGTGTGCGCATCTGCAAATTCAAAGAGACAAGGTGTGAAGAGAACTGAGGCAAGCAGATTCACGGTGAACTCTGTGCAACCCCTCAGCGCTTTGCAAGTTGGTTCTATACGGCAGCTCCCACCCATTGATATCAGCACTTCATGGCTTAAATAATTCAGCTGAAAATCATGATGCTACCTGATTCTGTGCAGATGTACTGTACTCCTGGCATGAAAGATGGCAGGATTTCAAATGAGCAGATTGACTACAGGACGTGGAAATCATTTAAAAGCAACACTAAAGAAAGCGTTTTCCTTCCCACCCAAATACACTGAACGTGGAGCATTTTGCAAATTTGAAATGATGCTATTTTAATGCTTAAAAGCATTAGAATCTAAAGTTTAGGGGCTGGTGTGCTGTAATAACCATCAGGAATAGAAAAATGCCACAAGCGCCTCTAAATTATTACATACCATTTATATCAAACACATTTTATCCTAATGATGTGCCTTAATGTGATGCATGTTGGAAGAAGCTCAAAGGCATCCGAAATCTCATGAATGCTTCACCCTATGTTTTGCTTTTAGGCTTTGCACTTGCACGGGATACTATTTGCATTTAGATGCTTTTGAGGATTCATCCACTCTGGAAACGTACACAAAAATAGACTGTGCGCAAAGACACAGACGGATCACATCGGGAGGCTTCTGCACTCTCACCACACCCTGTATGAGGATGTTTATAGCCGTGTTTCCTCCGTCCTATAACATGTTCTGGAGATCAGTGCCCCTTTGGATAAAACTGGGCTTTTATGAACATGAAACAAGAGCCCTGATGAAATATCAAAGAGCATATCTGAGTCTCATAGCCAAGGGAAGAGGGAAATCACCAGCTTTGTGAGCCAAATGTGAACCTCAACTCGTGGACATCGAGCAGTGACGGCTGTGTTTTGTTTGGTGGAAATGTGTTTTCATCAATAAGGATACGAGTGAAGGCAATTTTGAGAAGAAGCAGCTGATGCATTTCTTTCTTAAAAACACAGCTTTTATCCATAGTTTAGATGCATTGTTAGAAATTCTAAAGAAGTCATCATTTTGTGCATTTTTTGAAAGCACGCCCAATATCACTCCCTGCAATCAACAAATCACATTATGGTGTCTGAAACAAAATGTTGCTGCAAAAAGAAAAAAAAAAAAAATAGCACCCATCAAAAACAGAACAAAGAAAATCAGTTTCTTCTTCTTCTTCTTCTTCTTTTTTTTTTTTGAACAGTACATCAAAACTGCTTTGATCTTGTAGTGGAGAAAATGTAAAAAAAAAATAAAATAAATATTATTTACAAATGATTTCAGGCAGTCTGTTTGCTGTTCCAATTCTTGCCTGTGATTTACATCATGCTGTACAGTTGTATCCAATTTCTAGAAAAATAATGATAATGGTTGTTACACATAGCCAATGCAGCAGCTATTCTTTAGATTAGAGTGCCGGATTATATATTGTTTTTTGCTTCTTTGCAGAGGATCAAACTGTATATTCAACATCTGCCTTTCCCGCCATCCCTCTATCTTTTGATCTGCAGCAGCTGTTTGAACTGAAGTATGCTTTTACACGACAGCTTAAATGGACACTGGCAAAGAATGTTTTTGCGTGTTTTTTTTTTCTTTTAAACAAAGACTGACTTTGGAATTATTTTAAGGAGGAAACAACCTCAGGAAGTCATATGAGTTTATACGTTTTGAGTGTAATGCAACAATGCATCTGAACAACTAAAAAAAAAAAAAAAAGCATCACAGCTTCATATACATCATAGCCGTATAGATTTGGACAGTGTCACTGATTTGGCGGATGAATCATAATGCTGTAACATTTACAGTTTATCTATCGCTGCCACAGTCCTCTGTCTTCACTGTCAGACATCTAAATAATCATAAGTTAGCTGCAGACGGCCTGCAGCCTGATGAAACTGACACTTACACTGCTGAAACCTGCAAAACACGATTAAACCCTGAACTGTCTTTATTTTTACTTCTGGTTGCTGGTTATTAAATTCTCCCCGTCACAAAATGTCCTCACGTCCTGTGTGTAATTTTATTGTGTTTGTCATCTTTTGTTTTTTTTTATAACTTTTCTTACCACTCACATCTATTTTGTCACACTTGATTTTTTTTATATTCTAGCATGTTGACGCTTCCTCCAGCTCACTTTACACATGCTGTTGCTAAGATGATAAATATAACATTCTGGGACCAAGTAAAAATATCTAATCGCAGTAACCATCAACTGATGTGCAGTCTGTGTAGAGTCGGGGTACTGCACAAAACCTAAGGTATTGAAAGTGAGTGTAAAATGATTTTTGTTTTGGAAGCTGTCTCGTTGTCACCCCGCTAAAACTGATAAGTGATTAACACCCCCAATACTGGACTCACCCACTCAATATCCCCGAAGTTGAAGTGACTTGAGGTTATACTCTACATCATCTAAAATACAATTTTGGAGTAGTTTGCGTCCATGCACATACTACTCATCACATGCACAGACTCAAAATAACCATCTTCCACCCAATTCTGCAAATTACACAATTTTGAATTTTATTCAATCAATGTAAGGACATCAGAGATGCATTTTTGAAACAAACAAGAACATGGTATTAATCCAGTGCAGTTAAGATACGGCTTTTTTTTTGTTGTTTTTCTTTGTTAACTGTCAGCTGGTTCATAAATCCTTCACCTCCGTGAGAGATAAGGCCTCAACTGACTCCTCAGACTGTGGTGACTCTCATGACCAGCTCTCTTGTGCTATTGCTGGGTTGGCTGCGGACCTCCGGCTGCCTCAGGTGGCTGAGTAGGTGGAGGATGTTGTAAGGACAGTGTTGGTCCGGCACTGCGCTGCCGCCGCTGGGGTCCGTGTGTGCCCCCAGCCCTCCTGCGGCCGTCACCACAGTCGTAGAAGTGGAGCCGGCGGCCGTGGAGGCCACCACCATCAGTGAGGAGGTGGAGGTGGACACTCCGATCCCAGTCTGGTAGCCCTGGCTGGGCTGAGTCAGAGTCCTGTCTACAGTGGTGTCCTTCAGGTCATCGCTGTCCATGGACTTATCATAGTTCAGGACCTTCCACTGCTGGTTCACGGCCTGCCAGCGATGGAAGATGCGAAACACAGAAGGTCCCTCGTGGACAATTAGTGCTGCGGAGATCAGAGCATCAGTTAGACAGTGTCAGCGTGTGGCAGCACTCTAATGACACCACAAAGTGATCTATATCTCTGCAGTGCTCGGCTCACCGTGTTCAAGCCTGCAGAAAGTATGAGACCAAAAAAAACAAAAAAAAAGCCTTCATTTTTTAAAGTAGTAATACATAAACCATAGATAAGATCTTTATTTCTGTGGAGAAAGGGAGCAACTTATGATGCAGCGAACCTCATCATTTCAGGATTTAAGTTAGCAAACAAGAGGCATTGGCTCTTTGGGGTTGTTCAATAATATGTTATGACATTTCAGAATTGCCTATTGATTCATGCTCATTGAACTCAGTATCTGGAAAATTTTAATCAATCTGGAACAAACAGATGCTCAAACACAGACTTAGTTTATTATTTTTTTCTTTTTGTTATTAAAATCATCAACAGGAAAACATAGCATGCGTAGTTTCTTTTTGTACAATAACTTAATGATAATTACTTTTGGTTCATATCCTCAGTGTTCATACTGGGCTGCACAGTGACGCTGTGGTGAGCATTCTGGCCACACATCTAGAAAATATTAAAGCCTTTTCATTTCATTTCTTTTTATAGAGATTGCATGATCTCCCTGTGCATGAAAACAACAATTCCCTTCCACTGTTCAAAAACGTGCATTATGGGGTTACAAGTCAGTTTATTTTGCCCCCAGGTGTAAATGCGAGTGTGAGTTGTTGTCTGTCTCTTTGTATTTACCCTGTGATGGACTGGTGCCCTGCCCAGGATGTTGCTGGGACCAGATAAAGCAACATAGAAGATGTATGGATGGATTATTGATCAGTATCTCATACATTTTGAATACTAGTTTTGCTCTATTAATTAGGGGTAAGCATTTTTATAAAGTTTTGAGTGTTTATGAAAAATAACGTGAAAAGCTTTTTTGAAGTCAGGAATCCTTCTAACATCCATAACTTCATTTGAGCATATTTCCTGATCTTTAACGATAACATTAATAGAAAATCACCTCAACAGTAATCACTTATTGAAAACCTACTTTTGTACGTGGTTTTAAAAAAGTTGAGTGGAGGATGTGAAACAGTGAAATAATGAAACAACCCTCATTAATAAAGTATTTCATTACATTTGCAGCATAACATTCTCCTTGGAGTGAGCCATAAAATGATCCAGCAATCAGACTTTATTGATAAAATCATTTCAACTTTTCTGAACTCTGCTTTTTTTTCTTTTTTCTGCCTCCAACTTTGTGGGTAAGTGAAAGTCGGGTATTTGCGCTCTTTTACGTCCACCAGGTGACAAGTTAATCTCTGTAAAGTGCACCGTTAATGACTCCACAGTCGATGCTCGCCACCAAACCGGAGACAATCAATCTCCTCTTCCTCCCGTCGTGCTGTCTGCTGCAGTCGCGCTCAGAGTTTTCCCAATGTGAGATGCCATCGCACAGTCATCTCAAAACATGTGGACCCATGAGCAGCAGAGGACAGTAAGCTTGAAACACGTGCTGCAAGTCTCAATTCCAACGCCCACACAAAGTCAGAAAACTTGTTAAACTGCCTTAATCAACTTATTAATTACTAATTATTGTTAATATCATTTCTCTCTGTTTTGTGCTGTCTGTGACCGTCTTCAAAGTAGTTTCATCTGTTGGGTTTTATTATGGACTGATATCCATTTGATGCTTGCAGTGAGAACCACTTCAGCCAGTGCCAACACTGATCTTTGAAACATTGATGTTTAATTTATAAAGAAACGGATTTACGCAACTTTATCCATTCACTGAGACAATTATTGACAAAGACTGGTCAAGCAATCATGTATATGATCAGGAACAACACATTCCCACTATATACTGCCTATTGATTAGATGCAACTGACTGTGTCATATAGATTAAGTGCATCGATTGTCAATCGTGCAAACTCTTCATGTATTAATAATTACTTGTTGAAAGCCGACAGGTATAATTACAGAGTCAGCTGAACAGTTTTGACATTTTGCATGCTGAACAGATCTGGATTCATGCTGCAAGTCTGGAAACACTCAATATCAGTCTCAGCCATGACGAGCTCCAACTCATTCCAAGAAGAATTATAAACATTTGAGTGTGGTGAGGCGAGGTGAGGAGCTCACCGATGCAGACGACATCCATGAAGCCGTACATGCCATAGCAGATCTGGAAGAGTAGATCTTGGCGCTGCCAGCGAGCCGAGGGGCTAAAGGAGGACCACACAAGCCAAGAGATACTGGCCATCAGGAAGAGGGAGCCCAGGATGGCTGCTGCAATCTGCACTTTCTCTATCACTGTCAGGGAGATGGCTTGCCACTGCAAAAGAGAGAGACAGAACATCTCTATGTTTAGTCTTCACTCCTTTTTGTGTTTACTTTTCTGAATACCTGCAAAGGCCAGAATAATGTCAAAACAGAAACAAATAAAAGCCGTCACAGAATACAAGCATGAACTGAAATAAACCAGAGGACATATGTTAACATGGTCTCACTAATGGCTTACTTTATCATCTAATCCAACAGAGTGAAGCATCACACATTATTGACTGTGAGTAAAAAAACAACAACTCCCAAACAGTTTTAGCACCTCAATTATCTTCACAAAAACAATCTGTGTTTACTCACAAAGCACCCAAACTGAACACCAAAAGTTTAAAAGCAGTGGAAAAGCTTTTCCTGCAGTCTTTCTGTTCCAATCATTCAAAAGCCTTGCTTAATTAAATTTTTTATTTCGTTTTTTTTCCCCTGGATTTTTCACTTTATCATCAGATTACAACACGAGCTGCAGCTCCTTGAAGACTGTTTTTGGCTCCCAGAGGAGATGGGTTATTCTTTTGAGTGCATACAAAAGCCTGCAATTCAGTGTGTATTTACAGTTTTTCAGTGGGCCTTCAGTTTGACACGTTTGTCAAGAACCTACAATAATTCCAGCATTAATCTTCGTTGCATTTTCCTCAGACTACGATCAAATCTTGCGATCAAATCTGTTTTCCCTCTAAGCGTCCCTATACATATCCGGCTTACCTGCAGTGGGTTTTTGGTGCTGATGGCAATGACCTGATATTTGTAATAGCAGAGCTCACAGGCCCATGAGCCTCTCTCACTGATCCATTTGATCAGGCAGGGCTGGTGGGTGCAGCGTACCGACCCACTGCACCGGCAAGGGCTCAGGAGCTCCCCCTGCAGAAAAGACACACAGTCGATAACTGTCACTTCAGACAGGCACGATTTATAAATTCTCCACATTAAATACATACTTTGCTATTATGTTGTTGTTGTTTTTTTTTGTTATCGAGTGCACACAGAAAACTCAATGAGGACTGCTGTCGAGATAAAAAGAAAAAACTAAATTGTCAGTATCTGACTTGTGCTTGATTGAATTCTAAAAGGTTGATGCTGCAAGTAGAAACTTCTGATTCAGCCTCATTAACTAGCTGGCAGCAGTTTCTTCTCTTTGATCATACTACCATCTGCAATAATACCACATTTTACAAAATATATATTTTTTTTCTTAATGGCTTGTGCAAACGTTTTGGCTTTCTGAGCAGGTTTTTTGTGCACAATAGGTTGAGCATACACAGGAAACTCCCACCTTACTCACAACATTGTACAGTTCCATTACAACAGAGCATCAGTTCAGGTGTGAAATGCAAACATTGCCTTACACCTAGCTGACAGGGGGAAAAAAAAAAAAGCTTGACTACTAGTATGGTTGTGACAAGATTAGTCACTGGAGCTTGGGTGAGAGAGCAGGCAACGCTTAATCTTTACCCTCTGTCTCATGTCCTCTCATTGCCTTCCTACTGTTTGTATGTTAATATTACATTTAAAATCTCGTACCGTGTTTCCTGACAGTTCTCTGATATCCACAGTTTTGAACAGACTTTGACATCTGTTACAGATGATGTCAAAAGAAGGGAGTCATGACACACTGGTCATAGTAGCTTGACATTTTTTTTGACTCAGTCAGTCAGGATGTTGGTACACCTGAGAGCGTTTCAAATCCACCCTGTCAGCACAGTGACAGCCGCATGGTGACACACTGAACAGCCGAATAATGGCGTTCCCGTTGCCTGTTTAAACTCTGGTGCTAGACCATATTCTGAAGAGTCAGCTTACTGGAGCGAAAATAAAACACCACCCTTTGTTTCGCACGTAAACTCTAAAACACTCGAACAACCAAGAATTATTGCTGAAAACGTCATCGCTGTCAAATGAAGGTGCAGAGATGTAGCAGGCTTATTTTTAGTCTTTCCATCATGTTTCCAACCTATCCAGCTGGATGTGACAAGATATCATAAAACCAAAACATCCCTTTTTCTTCCTATATGTTATAAGACCCTTAAATCCTTGAAATGAAGAGAAACTATGACGTTTACTAAATTTGGCATCAAAAGGTTTTCACTTAGCAGTAATATGTGCAAAGTCAGTTTCTTAACCAGCAGCTTCTCTAAAGCCGTATTCAGCCTGAGGAACAGATGAGACTTTTATAATCTCTCACCCTGGGCCCCAAGCTCATTAAAATATATTACTAATCTTGTCATATTGGATATTGATGATGACCCTCTTAATGTAAGCCAGCCACCCTTTTAAGGTCCTGACCCACACTCAAGAAACTTGGATCTGTAAAATTTATCGCAGGGCTTTCTTGTGTAGATGTTTAAACCTTAACGGGACTGAACAAAAAGACGGTGGGCAATGAAAAGATATAAATTAGCTAACCCCAGCTGCTGCAAGAAATCTCTCCTCTCTAATCAGTGGAGATGCATTTCTATGGCATTGTTAAATCAGCATCCCCCACCCCCCTCCCCTCCGTGTCTACAAAGAGCCAAGCGACTGCAAAGGAAACCCAAAACAGTTTAATAATGAAAAAAAAAAAGAAAGAAAGAAAACACGGTAGATTTCCAAAATATTTCTCCGTTTCATTCCTGTACGAACATCTCCGACAGACGGAGCAGCACCCTGGTTGAAGAGAGGAGAGGGAAAAACGGGGAATTAGTGGAGAAAAGGCCCATCTACAGATGGCCAGGGTGGGAGTGTATTGGCAGGAGCACCAGAACACTTCTGTCGTGTCCAGTGGGACTCAGGCCGCTCACTGTGACTGGCCTGATTGCAGCCAAGAGCTGAAACCCAGATCACTCCAATACAACTGAGACTGGAGGGAGCGCAAGAGAGACTGATAACAAGCGTGGCACCACAGCCCACGCATAGTGAAAGTGATAACTAAATGTCCTTTTGTTGATCAAACAGCAAGAATCACTTAAAAAAAAAACAAAAAAAAAAACACAATATTAACATTGTGATAAAAAGATATGTCTGATCACTTTGGGTGTGTTTTTCCATTTGTTTGAGTTGCATTATCCTAGAAGACCTTGGTGATCCATTCCCAATGTGTTTGTTGACATGGAGAAAAAACAGCTTTACAGCTTTATAGTTTGTTTTTTTTTAAACAGCTATATACAGTATATATTTCTTAAGGGTCTGAAATCAATGCAACTCTATTAAATCTAAACGGCAAGAAATTGGAGAATAATAAAGTATCTCTGAATAAAATTCATTTGAACAATGAACCAATAATTGTCACGCCAGCAGCATTTCTTCTGAGAAAATGTGCGGCATTGCAATCGTCTGAAAAACATCTTTATATCTACTTGTTTCGACTATATTCAACAAGTTTGGATGGAAGAGCAGTTCATTAAAGGAAGGTCATATAATTTGAGATTTATTTACTTATAATGACTACTCGTAAAAAAAAACATATACGGAGGTTTTCCTCTCATTGCACATTTTAGGGGAATAACTGGGCCTGCAGTGGCAGTTAATGCCTCTCCAAAGGTAAATGAATGAACCTACTGTTTCTAATTTTAGGCTTATGAATTCACAGCACTTGTAGTTCCGCAAAGTCAAAAGATTTTATGTGCTTATACAACTTGTTTATATCCCATTAACCAACGAATGGTCGAGCAGCCGCTCTGCACAGGACGGTACACAGAAAGCATAGCGACTCGATACCGAGGATCCATATAGAAAGACGGATGTTAATTTGAGCCCTGGAGGCTTCTCGTTGTGCGTTAGGCAAACACACTGTGCAAGTGCACTAGGTGTGTTCTGCTAAAAATCAGTAATTCCAAAGGGAAATAGCATTTTTTTTTTTTTTTTTTTTTAAAGCAGCAAAGATTTAGTGTCAGCATAAAGCGAAGATAAAAAAAAAACACAGCAGGAGCAATGGCTGCAAAGGGCACCACAGTGTCTAAAGGTTTGTGACACTACGTTCCCTTACGCATGGGAAAAAAAATCCTATATTTCTCATTTTATATTATTTTCAAATATATTTCGTAAGTTCGTGCACCACATAGTTATTTGCTGTAAATCTCTCGGATCCCCGGATGCAGCAGAGAAATTACCTGCTCTTTGAGTGATGGTGTTAAGATTAGAGCTGAAAGCAGAAGCCTGAATAAAGTAAACGCTCTGTAGAAGCAACCCAGAGCTCTCTAAAGCTTCTGACTGACCTTTAGTGAAATAGAACTGATAATGGATTGAAATATGTCTCGAGTTGGCTGCTTATTAAAGACTAGATGAATAACCCCGGGTACTGAGTTAAAAGAGTTGAAATCATGTCTGGTATTGGTCTGGCTGCTCATTGTATTGTAGATTTTGTCTCCAGCCAAAGTGGTCTCCCTTGATTGGTTTCGGTTTTCATTTTTCAAGACTATCTTATCAAAGAACTCACCTTTCAAATATCTATTGAACGGCATGCCATAATTTATATATATATATATATATATATATATATATGTAAATGTAT
>OMNM01025653.1:1305-15222 GCA_900302745.1 Parablennius parvicornis | reverse complement strand
GTTTTTTTTTTTTTTTTTTTTTTAATGAACGCAAGGACACATTAGTTCGGAGTGACACCGATGCTGCTCCCTCGATTTTAAAAATGAGTTCTCCATCTCATCATTCAGAAAAAAAAAGCAACTACACAAGGTGAAAGTAACGAATTACAAATGGGATTACCTGGAATCGCAATGGGTTACCAGTGTATTTAGAAATATGTGTTTTTGAGGAGCAGTGTACTCGATAAAATAACCAGCATTCTACACCTTAATCTAAAAATCACCCACATTTGAAACAACAATCAAACCATTTGATTTGCTTTCATTGCCAAACAAGTTCATTGATCTAAAGAACACAACATTTTTACAATCACAGGGAAAACACAGGCAGATGTGCAAACACTCAAACCCGTGGTCAATTCATTGTCACCATTTAACCTCAAATTCATGTTTTACACTCTGAGAAGAAACCAAAGTACCTGGAGAAAAGCCATGCAAATTTGTTTCCAGTGAGTGCTAGAATGCTTTCAACTACACTACGGTGGTAAGGTCCGTGTGGTGGTCAAACACATTTCCATAGTGTAATTTCTGTATATCCCTCCATCCACTTTCTAAACAGATTTATCCTGTTCAAGGCCGCGGGGTGCTGGCGCCAATCTCAGCTGACTATGGTTGAGGGCAGGACACATTCTGAACAAGTCACCACAGACATAGAGAGATGACCACAAACACCTACATTCATAAATATGGGCAATTTAGGGTCACTAATAAAGCTAAAGTGTATGTTTTTGGAGTGTGGGAGGAAATCAAATTGTCAGGAGCAAAGCCATATGTCTTGCAATGAGTGCAGGAGTTCTTACGCCCAATCAAGTTACCCTAGTGACTAGTCTAAGTTTTGTATAAATATGTACTTTGAAAATATGGACAAAGGCTGTTAATTATTGGATTTGTGTGTTTCTGCCAGACAGGTGTAGTGGGACATTGCTATTTTTCTCGTATTTATATTTTGCTAGCAGTTTGAGGAAGACCCTATTCACTTTGAACATGACCTCACACTAAATCATAAAGCAGGGTACATAAAGGCTTGAAAAAAACTCTGGCCTCATCCTCATGGAGCACCTTTAGGATGAACTGGAGGAGAAATCATGAGCCAGGCCTTCTTGTTAAACATTAATGATGAAACTCTCGGAAAAGTTGTGGAAAGCCTTCCAACAACAGTCGAAGCTGTTAAAGTGCAAGAAGGGGGGCAACCCCATATTAAAGGATCTGTGTTAGAACATGGTGTCAGTGTATGGCCAAGCATCTAGATTTAATTTAAAAAGGTTAAAAAAAAACAAAAACAAAAAAACTAATTGGTTACTTGGTCTCCTATATTAGTAACTATCATATCCTCCATCTGTCAGAATGAGCAATATTTCTCAAAATAAATGTAGTTTTTTTTTTCACATTTCAAAAAGCAAACCTTTTTTTGGAACAACAATGACAATCAATGGCAAACAATGGCAAACAACAATCTTATCACAATGAAATAAATCAGCTTTGTAGTTTTGCAAGGTTTTGACAACACTGACATTTTGTTAATAGCAATTTTCCCTGGGTTGAAGATTAAAATAGCATAGTCATGCTTGTACAAAACTTGTACAAAAGTAATCATTTTACTGAATATGTTTTATTACAGGTTTGAAATAAATAGATTAAGAGGGAGCAGAACCCACTGGCTGCTCTAAGCAGCAGTGCAGCTTGACTGACTGATTGAAATGAATACACATGTGGCTTAAGTCCGGGACCTGGTGCTTTTTCAGTAGCATTTGTGTAAGTACTGCGGTCAAGCTAGAAGCCACAAGGTGGGCATTTAATGGACTGCCAACAGAAAACTGACAAATAAACTGGGAGCTCTCTGTCACTCCTGCTGGCTTTCTATTTTTGCCAGTAATTGCAAATGATTGCCCCTACACCGTATCTCAGGTGCACAGTGGTGCCTGATTAAATAGCTACGGAACATAAATCAACCGAGACAGCCCATCATTTTAGGCTTGGGGAAAATCTAACCCAAAGCACAATTGTTGTGTAAAATAGTAGTGTCAGAGGTAGTATTGAGCAGGTCTGAAAAAAGTCCAGCTCCACTCAGAAATGCGTTTTGATTAATGACACTTCACATTGATTGTGGACCTTTGCACCATGATGAGCAACACTCTGGGAGCCTTTTGGTCGTTCTTTGCTGAAAATTGAGAGTCTTTCTGTGCTCGCTTAAACAAAGGCATCCCTAACACTTGCTTACTTTAGATGTTTGCTTTAACCAACAAACCTGAATGAACTGTCATCTAGCCAAAACCCGATCACAACCTTTTCTTTGGGATTTACTATATGTTTCCTTATACATGGAAAATTGATAAATAATATTGATTTCACAAACATTAGCTATTTTAGCAGAGTGACTTACATGGATGATCACAACATTCTATGTCATTTATCTGTAGATTAGAGAGTAGAGTCTTTGTTTTCTTGTTATCAGATAATTTGATCAAAACAAAAACAATCCATTATGTGACAAATCTAAAAATAATGAGACATTTGTTTTGATCTAAATGTAATCGTTGAACACTCTCTCAATGACAATGTTAACGTCCTGTCAGTTGTGTTTTGTTTTTAATAATTATAATTTTTGTTGATCACGCTTAGATTTATTAGTTAGCATTGACCACAAAATATTCCTAACAATTTGTTACAAAACACTTTTGTTTCTAGTGCAAGGTGTCAAAAACATTTTAGTTTAGGAGTGGACTGGTAAAGTAGTGTAATTATAACCTTTAAATTTAAACTTTTCTTTCTCTTTTGAGGCGCAGAGTATGTGTGATGAAAATGTCTATATTTTCACAAAAACTAACAAAAAGTAGTGAAAATGACTACAATCTCAATATAAAACCAGTTTTATTAATAACTTCTTGGGTAAAATACAATGCAATTTAAAAAAAAATAAACTTTCATATAGCTGTTGCATATTGCATGTTTTTGCAAACTCATCCTGGCAATTATCTCTGTTGTTTTACAGTCAAACTTATTAGTTTATTTAGTTCCGTCTTCCTACATCACCCTGGCAACTGCCGTCTGCACGTGACAACTTGTTTACCTACGTCACTTCCTGCGCGGCACTTGGTTCGAAAAGTTGTCAAGTAGCGATAAATTTTGAGCTTTTTGTCACACAAGCTGGAGTCCTCAGCCCACACGGCTGATCTCTCCCTTCCCCAGTGGATGAATCGTCGCTCAGTTTGTTGCTTCTCAGTGTTTGTCTCTCGCTACGTTTGGATCTCGAGCACATTAGCCTCGTTAGCTGCTGCGGCTAACACCAGTGCAGCTCAGTGAACAGGCTCAACGCTTTGATAAGACCACATGCTTCCTCAAGTCTAAAATACAATAGATGAGCTCGCCAGCTCAGATCGAGTTGTTAGTTATCTGAACTTCGCTAAATATGTCCAGTCAACTGACTGCGGAGCAGAAGCAGAAGATTGAGGAGAACAGACGGAGAGCTTTAGAGAGAAGAGCCCAGAGACTTGGACAGAGCAGCAGCACTAAACAGACCTCAGCAGACTCCAGCAGCTCTGCAGTGCAAGCCCAGCTTCCCACACAGAACTCTTCTACTCATCCTGCTACCTCCATTCAACACAGGGAGACATCACATCACCCACCAAAACGTTTTGTTCCACCTTTAAAGAAACACGCTGATCAGCCCAGTCAACAGCAGCTTTGTGCCACTGCCAATGGATTCAACCAGAGTGGGCTCAACAACTCCTCTTCTGCAAGACAGGTGAGACCAAAAGCTAAAATGTCAATCTTGGCACGTTGGAAGTGTATCTGTAATGCTTTGTGCCACATATCTTTGTAGATACAAGCCATTGACCCTCCTCTGCAGACAAATAAACATCTGGACACCTCTAGCTTGTCTGCTGGTGGAAGCATCAGCATCAAGACGGCTGAGTCCAAACCAAAGCCCATCTCCAGCAGCAGTAGAGAAGCAGTCGCATCTTTCTATAAGCAAACAAGTACACCTGCTCAAACTCCTGGGGCACGACTTCCCCCAAACTCTGCCAGTCTGAGTGCTGTACCTGCAAAAAAGCCCGCCATCTCTGTGCGAGGGAAGTGTGTGCTTCACACAGAGGGCCGATTTAGAGTAGAAGTGAGCTACAATGCACAACTTATTGCGGTGTTCAAATCCATCCCCTCAAGAAACTATGGTAAGTACTGGCTCACATGATAACCAAATATAATTTCAAATGAGAATTATTTTCTGTTGGTGTTTTATTAGTTACACAAGCAAAATGATGATACGTGCAGGGTGCCGTACATTAGAGTTGGACTTGATCTTTAAACTTCACACTCACAGGATGTCAGACTTCCAACAAGTTTTTCAATAAGCTTGTAAACATCATACCAAGCAAACAACCCTTTTAAATGAAGCAGAGTCCTCTTTATCATTTCTCAACAAATTCATATGTAAAGGCTTTCGTGCGCACACTGCACTGTGTTCTCAGGCTTAGTTAAATCATCATGGTTAAAAAATAATGCAAACTGCTATTTAACAATTTGTTCCATTAATTTTGATTATAGTCCATTTTTGAATAAGATTGCAATTTCAAACGTTTCTGTATTCATGTTTTTGTCCTATGCTGATCTCACTGCTCCATCTCCCCCCTTGATTGATTCATTTTTTTTTTTCCTGTCTTAGACCCCGCAACAAAAATGTGGAACTTTAGCCTGGAGGATTATCGGCCCCTAAGTATGGAAAATGAGTAAATACTTACAGCAATTGGCTGATGAAATGTCCATGCTCACTTTGAGCACATTTCCAACTGTGGTAAGCTGTTTGTCCTTTTGACCTCGTGTTGCAGTGGAGGAGGCAGCGGGCATTGCCGCTGTGTTTTTAAGGCCTCTGGAGGGTACGGAGGCTATCGACGTTGCGGCAGCTACCAGCCGAGCTCGTGATGGTACGACTGTTGCGGCGCTGCTGAAGCTTTGTAACGGCTGGCAGAAACCTGGAGCCGTTTTACAGGGCCAGTGCACCGTGGTGTCTCGCACCAAGTTTGAGGTGGACGTGGGTTACCACGTCGATGTCATTGCAGCATTTAAGCAAATGCCAACAAAGAGCTATGGTAAAAGCACTCCCCAGGGATAGTCTTCAGACTTCAGACTATTGTCAAATGTGACTCTCATCACTCTTAATTTGTCTTTTGGTTCTTGCAGACATGAAAACGAGAAGGTGGAGTTTTTCTTTTGAGGATTACAAGAACCTCAGTAAGAGCGTTTGCTTCATTTATCTTGCTTATCGTTGTGTTACATTTAGCATCCTGTTTAACGGCGCTTTGTTCCATACCCAGTGGAGCGCCTTGGTGGGATAGCAGCAGTGG
Source organism: Parablennius parvicornis (assembly GCA_900302745.1). Taxonomy (NCBI): domain Eukaryota; kingdom Metazoa; phylum Chordata; class Actinopteri; order Blenniiformes; family Blenniidae; genus Parablennius; species Parablennius parvicornis. The sequence goes on along the minus strand of OMNM01025653.1, from coordinate 9,844 downwards.
AGGTGGAGCCTCTGCCCAGGGCCGTAATCCAGGCTTTCTCTGCCAGGTTTGATGGGACTGAAGCCAGGTCTTTAGACGTCCCTGAGGCAGACCTCTCCAGCATCGACCCCACGCTAACACGCAGCCTCATGCCCTTCCAGAGGGAGGGAGTCAAGTAGGTGCCTTTGGGCAGCTATTTAGAAGTTTTTCTGCCACGTGCAGCGCACAAGTCAGTAACAGGAGACAGTTATGTAGATGCAGTTTACTCAATTTGTGCAAATTAAAACGTACCTGTCTTATTAAGCCAATATTTGTGCTCTTTCCTAATAAAACCAAGTGAGTGGATCAAAAAAAGTCAGTGCTTTTATCATAAGATTATTGCTTTCTCTCCTGTCTTGTAGCTTTGCAGTGTCTAAACAAGGCCGCCTCCTCCTGGCTGACGACATGGGCTTGGGGAAGACGGTGCAGGCCATCTGTATAGCAGCTTACTACAGAAACGAGTGGCCTTTATTAGTGGTGGCACCCTCCTCTGTGCGCTTCACCTGGGCTGAGGTAAAAAAAAAAAAAAAAAAAATTTCAGCAAGCTGTCATTTGTGCTCAGAAAATACATCTAGCTCATTACTTGGGAGGCAAATCACCTTGTTTTACTTGAATGGTGGCGTTGTGACTGGCGTCAGCAGGCTCTGTCTGAGGGACGTCCTCACAGTTTGACAAACGCCATGCCCTCTATATGATAATGCTGATTTCTGCTTCGAGCTCTCTGCCTTTGAGGAGAGTTAAAACCTCTCCCTGCGGACTGCTCGCTCTCTCGTCAGTACTTTATCTTCGGCAGAAAAGATGGCAGCACTCAATTTAATATTTCCATTTCTTGTCTCATGGGCGTACTCCATAACTTGTGAAGCAGTGAGTTACGATGGAAGTTAAAGTTCACTGTATATTTTATTTCTATCTTTCAGTAATTGATATACATTCCTTCTGACATAATAAATATTTTGAGAAAAATGTGTTAACAACACCAACAAATTCTAATTTAGAGTAACTGTTTTTATAATTGGTCATTTATATATGAACTCAATTGTGAAATAAATTTTATAGTTTAACATATTATTTTTTTCCTAGCCAGCAATCCAACAATGACTCGTGTTTGATTTATAGTATACTTAAAAACAAATCATACTTCTATAATTGACTCATATTTCTTCATTAATTGTACTACCCATCGACAGATGGATGTTCAGCGGAGAAAAGACTCACATTTGCCATAAAACACAAACTGACAGAGGAAACCGTTCTACCTGAAGTCAAGCAGTGCATTTACAGGGAGAACATGCAAACTCAACAGAGAAGGGCTAGGAGAGGTCAACCACTTCTCCACAATATTTACTATATCATGATAATTCGCTGATATTTGGTTCATACGTATTATGTGTGATGGAAAAATAAACCTTAAAACCAAAAGATACTGACTGACCTGTACAGAGCCGTCAGGCATCATGGCCACCGTCCGACTCTGCTACAGCGTGTTGTAATCTGATTCCTCTCTATCAGAACCAGCGTCGGAGCTGCAGTGGTTCATCGTTGTGATGCACAGGCGTCTGTTTTTGACCCTTGCCAAGCTCACTTTGATCAACTTTTAGGACATAATCGTTTACTTACAGCTTTACAAATTCCAAATATTATCAGTCGCCACGTTAAAGAGTTTATCAGTAATTCTCACTTCACCTGGTCATAATGTTATGGCTAATTGGTGTAAATGCAAATGATCAGTCAAAATAACTGCTGATTTTAATAAAATATTGTTAGTAGACTGAAACACTTAAGTTAATAAAGGTTTGGTTTCAGATCCATTGTTTTTATCTGCCTTCTGGAGCTTCATTTAAAAGCACAAATTAGTTTCTTTCTGACACTTTCAGCACTCAGAGTTCATCTCCGGGTCTGTTTCTGCGTCTCACCTTATGTTGCATCCATTCTTTATTTAACTTCCAGCTGCATTTCCAGGCTTTGCTTGGCCCTTTGTCTTTTGACATGATAAGAAGAGTCTGTTCTAAAAATAGTTATCTGAGATCAAACTCAGTCCTTCAATCGGGAGCCGAAGTCGCAGTCGATGGTTCAGTTAAAGTTCGGTGGTGGGATTGTTCTTTGTGTGGCTTGGCTCTGATTCCCACTGTTTTAGTAGACATTTGCAGCAAAGCACATGAGCAAAGGGAATTTAAACTGTAGATTATTAAATACGCCTGACAAGTGAGTGAGTCGATGGGCAGAAACAGCAGGGCTACATATTTCTACAGGTTATTGTTTTTAAATGTGAACTCTGCTGCGGTGCTTAGTATCAATTAGAAAGTGATAAGTAGGTGCAAAGCGGCCATTAATTTTCATCTGCGTATTTTTAGTCGTAATGTACGTTTTAAAAAAAAAAAGCATAGTTACCCTGCTGTGTTTTGTAGAAGCCTTCATTGAACATGAGCTCTGATTGTAGGCTTTCAGGCGCTGGCTGCCCTCCCTGAGTCCGGACTGCATCAATGTGGTGGTGAAGGCTAAAGACAGCCTGAGGTCTGGACTCATCAGCATCGTCAGCTACGACCTGCTGAGCCGGATGGATAAACAGCAGCAGGGAAACCCCTTCAATGTTCTCATCATGGTCAGCTCTTATTTTGTCACGTTTGCTTCTGTGTGCGAGGATATGGTGATATATTTTCCATTTGCCAAACTACTTGAAATGATTTGTTGTTGGTCCTTCGGTGCAGGATGAATCTCACTTTCTGAAGAATATGAAGACCGCTCGTTGTAAAGCTGCGTTGCCTCTACTGAAGGTATATAGTTTTTGTTTTTAGTCATTGTTTTGTCATGCACAGGGCTGTTGGGGTTTCCGGGATTTCTTTCTTGGTATGTATCGACAAAGTTGTAAAAATTACGAGTGTAATAAACAAATAGAAACTAAATGCCACCAAGACCGAGAATATGAAGATGCAACTTATTTTATTAGCATCTTATAGATATGATCAAACAAAACACCAAAATAAGTGGAACACTCTTTTCCAGTCACACACTGAACTTGTGATACGTGAATATTCATGTAATTAAACTGGACAGCGTTACTGATGAGTGAAATGCATAATTACAGTGGAGTCTTGTGACTCAGTGTAAAATTTGAATAATCTTTTCAAATCATTCCCGCAGGTACTGACGAGTCTTCATGTCTTTGTATAGCGAGAACCCGTGTATGTCGAACATATGAACACTGACAGCGAACACATACCCAGAAAGACTTCCAACATGTGGCACACAGTGAGAATTTAATTTCTTGCCCTGTTGGCTGCACTCATTGATCCGAGTTGTTTTTTTTTTTCCATCCTCAGGCAGCGAAGAGAGTGATCCTTCTGTCTGGGACCCCTGCCATGTCCAGACCCTCGGAGCTCTACACTCAGATTCTGGCAGTCAGGCCGACGCTCTTCCCTCGCTTCCATGAGTTCGGGACGCGTTATTGCGACGCGAAACAGGTTTGTTAAGCCCAAAAAAAAAAAAAAAAAATGTAACTGCGATGCTTAATGCTGTGTCGTGGTAATTGACTGTGATTCCAGGGCGCCGCGGCTAATACGAGGAGATTATGTGCTCTATTTAGATTATACAGTTTGCCGTTTTTCAGAGGCAGTGTGTACACTTGCTGATGAGAACACAATAGAAGAAGAAAATTATAATTACTGCAGTCTACACTGTTCCAAAATGTTTACTTTTAAGATGACAGCTAAATCCATTTGATCTCCTTCTATGGCTTCATTCCCAATTACGTCTCCTCAAAGGAGATTTGTTTTTCTTAACTAACAAAAGCAATGCTTTAATTATTCTTCAAAGGAAATTGTGAAATCTATATCGCAAGGCAAGCGAGTCTTATTTCAAACACTTCGAAAAAGATCCCACACTGGATGCCCAATAATACACTGGAGGATAACGGGATCTGATGCAACAGAGTTTATTGTCTTCTCAGCAGAGTGAAATCAACAAACTCTGAGCCTGGTTTACTCGAGCAGGTTGAAAACTATGCAGATTTAGCGGTCTTATCCACCATATTGTCCCTTTGTCCGATGATGTGGTGTCCTCTCTTCGGTGGTTGGTTGTATCTGGTATCGTTCAAACTGCACTTTGAATATTCTTTCAAACACAACACCGTACGTATTTGGTAGTTCGTTTCCGTCAAGAACATCCAACCTCCGCCGATGTGTTGTACGGTCGACGTCAGTTGTGGCTTGTGCGTGAATTGATGAACAACACCCACTGGAATCGGAGCTCATCATTCTTGTAATCAATTATTGTAACAATATGTGATGGAAGTAATATCTCCTGACACAAACCAATCCACTCTATTCAACGTTCTTGTAACCAATTAATACATTTAATGATTGGTGTGGTTGACACGGTGATAAATAGGAAGATGCGTTTTATGTATTGAGTAAATTATACCACACTGCTCGGTCATAATATAATGGCCTCCTGCCTAATTTTGAGCCGGCCCCCCTTTTGCCGTCAAAACAGGCCGGACTTATCGATGCATGGACTCCGCTCATGCGCTGAAGGTTGGGCTGTGGTATTTGGCACCGAGATGTTAGCAGCAGAACTGCAAATTGTGAAATGAGGCCTCCAGGGGACCATATGCATCACTGAACCTCGTCCACTCAAGATCCTGCCTCCTGTTCGCAGCTGTTCTGTTCCTGGACCATTTCTGAGTGATCCTGACCGCCGCAGACCAGGATCACTCCTCAAGAGCTGCTCTGACCAACTTCTCTTCTAGTCCGCACAATATTGGGTTTGTAAAAATTGCTCATGGCCTTGTGTTCAATTTCTTGCTTCTGAAATGTCCAACCAGGTACAATAATGAAACGATCACAACACATGACAGTGTTCATGTTTTGGATGATTGGTGTGAGGAGATATGCACAAAAACACTTTTCCCAAAAAAAAAAAAAGTGAACAAACCGAAGAGAAAACCAAAAGCAGCTGGTGCAGCAGTTCTGCCCGCACACATTTCCCAGTGTAAACAAAAAAAACTTCAGTGAGCAAAGCACATCTTTTCACATGTAAAACAAACCTGCTTTCACTGTGAGGAGGATTTCTGAGGGAGTTCATATTTCTGACGGCGTGGGGGGAAAGAAACAGCTGCAAAATCCAGTCCTCCATTCCTCCAAATGATCCACTTTGTGCTGCAGCAGTTGTGCATTTGTCAGCCAGTAGGTGAGGGTTTGTCTTTTGCTTTTCACTCTTTGCATTGACACCTCTGCTGCTCATCTCATCTCACATCCTTCTTGAGGTTTCCTCAATCTGGCAACACGCACGGGATATCAAGGTTTGGTGGTCTGGAGGTCAGTTGCTCATTGCGGTGGGACTATTCTTCACATTTGTTGCCACTGGGTTCATGAGCAAACGTATGGAAGAGTGGGGCCGGGCCATATTAAAGCAAAGTATCAAAATGTGTGAATTGAATCGTCTGCATGTATGACCATTTTAATGAGGGTTTGCCAACTTGACTCTCACAGGAGTTATGGAACAAAGAAGAGTTAACTCGGTTAACATCTCTCCAGGAAACTTAGTTTAACTTTTAAGTTAAATTTTCATAAATCTTTTATGCTACTTATCCAATTTAGTGTTGTGGAGGTTCTGGAGCTGATCCCAGCTGACTTTGTGAAAGCATGGTAAACGGAGACGAACAGCCACACACTCGCATCTCCCGCTATATTAAGTTTAGAGTCATCGATTAACCTCAAAACCAACCTGGACTCAAATTGGGGACGTTTTTGATTTGACAAAATTAGAGCCAACCACTCAACTCTGTACGGTCTAAAGTTAATTTAACTGGGATTAAATGGGAACAACATGATTAAAAGGTCCAATTTATCGAGAATTCGGTCGCGATTGCTCTTGTGAGAGGCTTAACTTTTGTGAGAGGATTCTCTTCAGTCAGAGTTTGGCTATAATTAAAGAAAATAATAGCGCCTTAATATTTATACTCTTTCTAAATAGGAAATGTCCAACTTTAATGGTCTCCCCATTAAATTCCATTCCGCCCTCATGTTTTATGAATTGCGCTCTGCTGCTCCTCTCGTTCTCAGATGACCTGGGGCTGGGACTACTCTGGTTCCTCCAATCTGGCGGAGTTGAAGCTGTTGTTGGAGGAGTGTCTGATGTTACGCCGTCTCAAGTCTGACGTCCTCTCGCAGCTTCCCGCTAAACGGCGCAAGGTGGTCACAGTCACCATAGACGGCATCAGTTCTCGCACGAAGGCCGCGCTCTCGGCGGCGGCCAAGCAGCTTTCCCAGGGACATCGTAATGTAAGGCAGACGCCTTATTTACACACTTGTGTGCTCCAGTTCGCTTGAATGAAGGTCAATATTGAAGTGCAAATATTAGAGATTACACATTTTCATAATCCCTCCTAAAAAGAAATCAACTGGCAAAAACGGCCAGCTGCTATAATGAAGATTATGATGGTGCAAAAAAGACATTTTTTGAGAGATGATGTCACTGTTTTATTTTTATGTATCTCAAAGGCAGACCAGCAGGGATAAACATTTACTATTAATGTGCAGAAATCACACAAAATCTTTTTTTCTCCAAACTTCGGGAGGGCACGTGTTAATTTACAAACTTCAAAAACTCTTGGGGGGAAAAACGCAAAATCAAAACTTGACTATCCTCCATTTCTACTCTCATAACGTGTCGCGTTACTAATTTGATACAGAAACTCGCTCCAGGACTTCTTTGTTTTCCCAACCTTTCTTTTAACGTACATCTGAAAAAATTATATCAAAATTGGTGTGAGATCTCATGTATTATAAAATCACACACACACACACACACTTTTAAAGACCCAGACTGCTTCATCACAGCCTCATTGTGTCTTTGTACCCGATGGGAGTGAGTTGCTGAGCTCGATTGTGGGTAATCACGCTGCTGCTCCTCTGAGTAATGGCAGTCTTATCAAATCATCAAGCAGAGTCTCCTGTCAGTTGTTATCATGCTCTGTTCCATATATCTATTTCAGAAAATGGAGGAGAAGGAAGCCCTCCTTGTTTTCTATAACCACACAGCCGATGCCAAGCTGCAAGCCATTATGTAAGTACAGGCCGTCTAACGAGCTTAGATTTGATGAGCACAGAGATTAGATAATGAAATGAAACCAAATCTTTTGTTCAGGCTTTGTGATTGCCCCGCATGCAGGATAACCTGAAGACTTCCCATTAAAGCAGAAAATGTCTTTCTTAGAAACGGTTGGGCTTCACAGCAGTTTGTTCTGTCCCCGTCAGGGAGTACATCACCGACATGCTGGAGTGTGGGAGGGAGAAGTTCCTGGTGTTTGCTCACCATAAGTTAGTGTTGGATCACATCACCGGCGAGCTGGGGAAGAAGGTAAGAGACGTTCCCGATGTGACTCAGCACAAAAAGGCCGTTCATGTAAATGATTGTAAGCGGGACATTAGAGAAAGCGTTTTGACTTTTACAACCAGAAACCCAAAAGAGATTTTCTGTGGGTGTTAAAGTCGGCGAGGTCGGCTGAGTCAGCAGCCGCAGGGAACATGTGTGGGCTGGTCTGAACCCATCTGAACACTACTACTACTACTACTACTACTACTACTACTACTACTACCACTACTACTGCTACTACTACTACTACTACTACTACTACTACTACATTAAGTAGTGGGTTGATTAATGGGCGTGTTGATTTAGTTGGTTGTCAGTCAAGTTTTTTTTTTTTATTAGCAGTGTAGCAGAACCTATAGTGCATTTTCATTTAATAAAAAAATTTTAAAAAAAAAGCTGATTTCAGGAGCACAACAAGAGGTAACATATATGCACAAAATAGCTGGTCAGTACTTTCAAAATTAGCTGAATGTGAATCAAATCAATATTTTCATTATAAGGGATTTTGCAGTGTGTCTAATTAGTGAAAACATCCAATACTCTCCGCCGTGTTTTGTTTTATTTAGCATAAGCAGCTTGTTTTTAAGTAGAAATTGCAAAACTGCACCTTCTGAGAGACGTTCAAGGTCAGTTTGTAATGTTGGGTTAGCCGGGCTGCACAAGGACAGTTTTAAGCATCCGTCGAGGTTTTTTTTTTTTTTTTTTTAGAAGCTCACGGCCCTGTTTAGAGTATTTGTGGCTATGTGTTTGAATGAGAGATAAACCAATAAACATCAGGTTTTTTCACTTGAGTCTACCAAAAAAAAAAGTGAGGAATTCAACATTTACAACTAGCTGTAGAAAGTAGGTGGGAAATGTTTTCAGGATTTGAAGCTGAAATTTGAAGCGGACTTTTCAATCACAAATATCTTTGTACGCATTGACCAGTCCTATTACGTGTACAAATTCTAATACAGATGAGCAATTTTTTTTTTTTTACACATTTTGAACACCTAATTGCAGACAGACAAATTATGAGACAACCTTTGCAGATTCAGGTTCACATTGACAAATTATTTTACACATTGACAACTCTCACTTTAGACAGAGGGACTGAAATGCAGACGGACAACTCTCTAAACGCATTGACAAACAATAATCCCCCCCCCCC